>SKCR01049665.1:0-282856 GCA_019454045.1 Zanthoxylum bungeanum | reverse complement strand
ATTCTGCATTCTGGGCAGACTCATCCTTCTTGTCATTTTCCTGGATAAATACCAGCAAATCAGCTCCAATGACGCACTAACCAGAGTTAATTGCCAACACTCAACTAAAGTTATCCCACTTACCTCAGAACCAGCAGTGTCATGAAAACTAAATTTCTCGAAAATCTTTCTAAATTCATCATCGATACCATCATTTAACTCTGCTTTTTCAGGGACATACTCCACAGTGACTTGTTCTACCACCTAAAAATCAATTTCAATAAAGAAACAAATTATAGAAATGTAGATATAAAAATATAAATGCAATTCTATTCATTTTGAACCCACGCATGGTATGTTTGCATAAACACCAAATTATTACTCATCGGAACCCTAATTTCACCCAAATATCAACACAATACAACTAGCTTATGGATATTTGAAAGAAAGCATCAACAGAAGTAAAACCCTAACAATCTCGCGTTACCTGTGGTTGAGGATCATTGTTCTCCTTAGCTTCGTCCTCGTCGGTATTTGATTCCGGCGCCTGTTGAGAAGCTTTCTTGTTCTTCTTCACCTTGCGTCTGCGACGACGACGTTCGCTCTCTTTGGACTTATTGCCGACGACGGAGTTAGAATTAAGGTTCGTGGCGGTCAGATCTCCGTTCGATACAACGACGCCGTTCTGTACCGATAGAGTGTCTGCGGTCATGATTTTTGAGGATGATTGTGAGGGTAAAACGGGGACGTTATTCCGAGGAGTGAATCGAGCAAGAGAATCGAAGAATAGCGCGGTTCATATATCTAATCGGCCACACTGTCGGCAAATATAGAGAGTTACTATTCTCCCCTCCTGAAAATTCTTTTGAGAGCCTCGTTATAGAAAAATCATTAGCGCTCATATCTTAAATGACAAATCTAAGATAGAAGCCCAACAACGTTTATGGGCTTTTATTTAAACCCAATATTTGCTATATCATAAGATAGAAGCCCGACATTTTACGGACTCGGATCCTGAATATCCCGAATCATGATATATTTTGGCATTTTGCTCATATTTCATAAAATCTGAAAATTCAACACAACTGCGATTCAAAATGAAGAAGAAAGTACTGTCATTCGGCCAATTATTCCACTGTCTCAATTAAAAATAAACTATATTAAATAAATTACATAGATCTTCAAGCACCATCTCATAAGATTAATTAAGTGATTTTTAAACAATTTTCTTTAGTTAGTCACTTAAATTTGAATCATTAAAAATGTAAGCGTTAACATATTGATTTGAGATTACACCCTTGACCTTTTAAATCATTTAACAAAAAAGCAGCAACATAACCTTCATTTTATTTTATTTTATCTATGAGACTCTAAATATTTAGAGGGTTTTTCATTAGTGTCCTTTTACTGATATAGTTTTTGTGAAATAACATATAGGTTCAACAAGAATGTCACTATAAGGTTTGGTGACATAAAGTTTGTGATTTGGTTGTTTAAGTTATAGATTCAAATCCAATAATGTATTTTTTGTAAGAATTTAGAGTAATCATGGATTTTACTTTTTCCGTTTAAACACGAGTCGAATGTTCTCACGACAGAATTTTCAACGTTTTAAAAAATAATATTACATTATAACACTTTTTTTTAGTATATTAGAGTTTTTTTTTTTTTTACTGTGTCAAGATGTTAGTCAGAAACAAACACTCGTATAAGAACATTCTTGTGTACATCAAACAAATTCTTTATACTAGATAAATGAACAATTAAAATTATTTATCTAAGACCAACAAAAAAAAAGCCTAGTTACTAAATAAATCATGCGTTTGTTAAGGGAGACTCGAAGTCGAACATACAAAAATTATACTAAAATCTGAAATTGGTGAAATAGTCAATTTGTCATTGATTGTTCTCAAATAGTACATTACATCATTTTCCGTATGCTAAATAATTTTTAGAGAAGAAAGGTGACAAATTCAATGCAAAATCTTCATTATAATAGCAAGATATCTGCACTAAGCGCCCGGTTATGGTAAAAAACCAACGGCCACGATCGCTTTAACTCTTGATCAAGCAGATGAGACTTACCCGACGCAGAAACGCGATCCCAATATGAATTATTGAACTCAATTACCAAATTTACGATGCCGCCCCGTTATAAGAGTCAAAAGTCAAACCCACTCTCTAAATGACTAAATGACTAAAATCCAATCAGATTCCACATCCAACGGCAGAGATTCGCTCTCCAGTCTCAAGCACCGTTTAGTGCCGCAACCGACACGTTTTTTACGTTTACAGGAGAGAAATAATTGACAACTGGACAGACATTAGTTGTCATGGGACCACGAGGGCCCACCACTTCATCTTTAACCTTACTCCTCTGAGAAAAAAAAAACACTTCTTTTGAATCGAACAAAAAACACAAACTTTGTTGGATCACACTGTTCCTGTCTCTCTTCCTCTTTCTTCAACAAACTCAAACAAGAGGACAGATACGTGTACGTATATTATTTTGTATAAGTATTTTGAGTTTATGAATAAAGGTGGATAATATTTTTATCTGGAAAGCAAGAGATGGGTGTGCAGGAAAATGGGAACAAGTACAGGAGAATGGATGCAGGTGGCAATGTGGAAGATAATACGTTGACTCAAAGTCAAGAACAACAAGAGGGTTTTGTTAATAATGGCAACACAAAGAAATATGTCCTTGCTTGTGCAATCTTTGCTTCTCTCAATTCAGTGCTCCTCGGCTATGGTATTTCTTCTCTGTCTCTCTTTTTAAATTACACCTGTCTTAAATGGATTTAATATCAGTCTTGATTTTTTTTTTTTTTTTTTTGTGGGTAAACACTTTGAAAGAGAATTTGATGGACTGTAATGTTAATTTATTTAGGTACTTTTTGCAGTAATATGCTTCCATTGAACATCATGGATCTGTTAGGCCAGCATATGCACAGATGTGCTTTATGAATCTAATTATGATCCATTATGATGTGTTTAATTGGATTACAAATGGACGAAGAGAGTAGATTCTGTGCTGTCCTGTCATCAAAATGTACCCTTTGTGTAAAGAGAATGCCAATCATAAAGAGTGGAAAATAGCTAGCTTAACAAACTTCATTCACAAAATCCAAAAAACAATGTTGTAATGCATAGTCCTCTATAATCCTTATGTCATTATACAGCAGAAAAATGTATAGCATGATTGATTATTTCAGTGAATCATCAAAATATACTTCTTCACATTGCATCCCATTCTCTTTGGCTGGCATTTTTTTTGAAAATAATGTGCATGGCATGCTTATATGGGGGCAACAATAGCTGTCTTGTTAGCTGGATTCTTAATTTACCATGTCTACCTATCACTCTGCAGATGTGGGTGTAATGAGTGGAGCAATTATATTCATTAAGGAGGATTTGAAGATAACCGAGGTACAACAAGAAGTTCTTGTTGGAATTTTGAGCATAATTTCGCTTTTGGGTAGTTTGGCTGGGGGCAAAACGTCAGATGTCCTTGGTAGAAAATGGACAATAGCCCTTGCAGCCATTGTTTTTCAGTCAGGTGCTGCTATTATGACTTTTGCTCCTTCTTTTGCTGTACTAATGATTGGCAGACTATTGGCTGGTGTGGGGATAGGCTTTGGGGTTATGATTGCACCTGTATACATAGCTGAGATATCACCCTCAGTTTCTCGAGGATCACTCACCTCCTTTCCTGAGATATTTATAAATCTTGGAATTCTACTTGGATATATCTCAAATTATGCTTTTTCAGGACTGCCGGTTCATATAAACTGGAGGGTCATGCTTGGAGTGGGAATCCTTCCATCAATCTTTATGGGGTTGGCCCTTTTTGTGATCCCTGAGTCTCCAAGGTGGTTGGTGATGCAAGACAGGATTGATGAAGCAAGATTAGTACTTTCAAAAACAAATGAGAGTGACAAAGAAGTTGAGGAAAGATTGGCAGAAATACAACTAGCTGCTGGGATTGATACTGCTGAAAAGTATGAAGAAAAAGCGGTGTGGCGTGAAATCTTAAATCCTTCACCTGCAGTTAAACGAATGCTGATTACAGGTTGTGGAATCCAATGCTTCCAGCAGATTACAGGTATTGATGCAACCGTCTATTATAGCCCCACTATTTTTAAAGGAGCTGGCATTGAAAGCAATACTGAACTTCTTGCTGCAACTGTTGCTGTTGGGTTTACTAAAACTATGTTCATCTTGATAGCTATATTTCTTATTGATAAAGTGGGGAGGAAACCGCTGCTTTATGTTAGCACAATCGGCATGACTATTTGTTTGCTCAGTCTAAGCTTTTCTCTAACATTTTTGGGGAATGGAAGAATTGGGATTGGATTGGCAATCTTATCAGTTTGTGGCAATGTAGCTTTCTTTTCGGTAGGAATTGGCCCCATTTGTTGGGTATTGTCATCTGAAATATTCCCTCTAAGACTTCGAGCTCAAGCTTCAGCTCTTGGGGCAGTTGGAAGCAGGGTCAGTAGCGGAGCTATTGCTATGTCATTCCTTTCTGTGTCACACGCAATCACAGTGGGAGGTACCTTCTTCGTGTTTTCACTGATTTCAGCTCTTTCTGTCGCTTTTGTCTATAAATGTGTTCCAGAAACAAAGGGGAAATCCTTGGAGCAAATAGAAATGCTCTTTCAAGATGATGATAGGGAATCACGAGGAGGTGAGGTGGAATTAGGAGATGCTGAGCGTTTAATGCAGAAACAATAGTGGGTGGCATTCTTTGATTGCTAAACCACGAAAATTCATATAATAGGCTATAAGAGTGTTTTGTACTTCTTAAACCTATAGAGATTGCATTGTAAAGTATTCGTTCATTATAAACGATCGCCACCATGGGTGTAGTTATACGATTAACATAATTAGACAAAGAAAAACTAAAATCTGTCATCTGCACTTTTGAGTATTGTTCTTGATGCCATTAGTTTTTAACTTTATTTTGATCTTAATGGTACATTTGTTGAGATTGTTTTACCTTTAAACCCTAGTGCAGATTGCGGTCATGTCATCATAGTGATAGGAATTATGTACAATTCTTCTACTCCAATTTCTGTATCTTACTTAACACATTGCTAGCAGCCAAAAAGTCTTAACATTCAACTAATTCCTGCTAATGGGATAATCTGTGAAATATGTTCTTCATCCTCCTTGTCTCTAAAGAATTGGTTAAAGGGAGCATACTTAAAGCGAAAGAGCATGAAATCACATGGCTATAGAACAGAATAATACAAAGACAGGGACGCACCATAAAGTGAAACATATACACTTAGCTTCAAAATAAATACATTTTGGTCCACAACCTAAAGGCAGTTAACCAATCCCTTTACTGCTTTCATGCATCTTTACATACCACAAATCAAACCAGCATTTGACCATGTGAATGTTAAATTGCAGAAAGAAAAAACAAGAGGAAAAATGAAGCCAACGTGCACCTTCGGTGAAATGCAACATCATAGTAACAAACAACACCAAATGCATTCTGTAAGCTCATTTAAAAAAAAAAAGATTTGATGGGTTCAGAAAGGAAAATTGAAAAAATAAGTAAATGGAAAATTAAAGTGTAAGTTACATGTACAGGCTTTGCCTTTGACTGCAAATGAATGAATGATCTCATCAGATTTCTATTTTTCTTTCTTTAATCATAGTTAATGCTTAGGTTGAACATCTAGTATCATATATGATTCTAATTTACATTGCGAATATGTTGTATTAACACAGTTGACATGTGCATTTTGTTTTGCTTCTGCCAAACTCTGCCATGGATGATCATCAATTCATCATGCTTTGGACAAGCAGCAAGAAGCCTGTGTTCTAACTATTCAAGACCCAATGAGTACAGTAGATACATCACCAAATTTGCATGTGATAACCCAATAAATTTCCAGGAAAACCCATCATTATTTTCAGGGAAAAACCATCATACACATGCGATACAAGATCATGAAACATGTAAGCTCTGACAGATATGACACAACTAACCATATTAAATTGGGCAATCTTTCTTTAGTCATTGATTTAAACATAGAATACTCTTTTGTTTGTATAATAAATGATTCTGCCTCCATCATGCAAGGTAATGACTATATGAAAACTAATTTTTATTGACAGATTCATTAAATATAACTGGTATTTTCATGACAGCATAGCTACGGAATCTTCTATTCATGAAACCTTAAGATCTAAGAATGAAAGGAAATTGAACATGTAAAAAAATCGGTCCAACTATAAAACCGGATCAGTATCGATTAATAGCATATAACATTCATGTTACTTGTTATTGCTGACCTGGTATTGTTGAAAAATTCCAAAATCTTCTATTGATTTCTATATGTTGAGTGATACTAGTAAAATATTAAATGTATGATGGGGAAGGAGACAATGACACACAAAGATAGGTGGTGCCCATATATTGGAAGCTGAAATATCACTTTCATTACTTATTAATTGAAAATAGCGTCTAAAGATAACTTTTCTTTAGTCCTGATTAGCAATCATTCTTTACTTTCCAGAACTCAACAATCAAACCCTAATAAATTGTTTCTCAGAGTAAAGTTATAATAGAAAGAGCCAAATCATTGTTTTAATGCTCAAACTAATTAAAAGCTTATATTATTACATTCTTTTCTTTTACATCTTTATAACCATTTACAATCATACAATAACCAATTGACATTCACTAGATAGTATACAGAAAAAGGAAAAGGAAAAAGAGAGAGAATAGCTGTAAGGCATTTACATTTAGTAAATCTCAATCTAAGAACACAAAAGATGATAAACACTCCAACTAAGGAAAGAGGAGAAAATTAACATTTATTTTTAATAATCACAAACTATGTGAACATGAGACAATTAAAAGTTTTCATACTAGTTCTATACTCACATACTTGACAGTGAAGAATTGCAGAAGATACAAGAGCCCAACATTAAATGATTAACAATGCTCCCATCTTCAACTCTAAGAAATTTACTTTGTCTGTTCCACAAATGCATAGTGAAGCTTTGCCTCCTAATAAGCTCAAGCTTTTTATGCAACCATTTTGAATGGTGATAATTTCTTGGCCCCTGGAAAAAGCTTTGGATCCTGCTCCAATCAACTGGATAAAATGCAGATGGTGGCAACACTGTGAAGTTGAATTGAGGTCTCCCTTTTATTCTATTAACAACCCTTGAGACTAAATAAGGACCATTGTGACCCCACTTGTTGCCATCAAATGTGAGTGAAAATTCTTGTATGAACTTGTAAAGTAATGGATGATTCTTATCAAAAATCAACACAGCATTGTTCAATCTGGTCCAGTTCTTTGTTTCGGAATCCATTGTTTGAGCTCCTATTGTATTTCTTAATTTGGATAAATCCTTCAGTACTATAACATCTGTGTCTAAATATAAACCACCAAACTTGTATAACAAAGCAAGCCTAAGTAAATTTGACAAATTTTGACCCAAGGAAATTAACCCAGGATCAACATTCCCTTTCTTCAATTTAATAAACCAACCTTCTGCATAAGTATTCTCGAATATATAATTATAATCAGGCTTAACTACAATTACTTTAAAACCCTCATTTAAAAATGGCTTAAAAATAAGTCTTCCTTTTCTTGAATCCAAAGAATTTGAGACCATGACCAAACAAGCATTTGGATTTGACTTAAACAAACTCTCTAAAACAAAAAATTCTCTATCACCAAATAGCTCAAATGGAGAAATCCAAGTCATGAAAAACTTTAACTTACATGAAGATTTCTCCAAAAATCCCTTGACTTTAGCTGGAAATCTCTTTGATTTAGCTCGCAAACGAAGAATCTTGGACTTGGGTCTCCTGTTATGAACTCTTTTTGGCCTAGAAACCAAAGAACTGTTAATGCGCACCAATGAAAAGTTCTGTTTTTGAAAAAGAGGCAAATGGGTCTTTACAATCACAGGTGGGTTCTCTTCTTTCACAGAATACAAAACAGAAGAACTGATCTTTTGAAGAGAATCTCCGGAAACTTTTTCCGGCGGAAATTTGGCGGTAACCGGTAAGAATCTGGCGGGAAAAGCAGGGACGTGAATGTAAAAAACAGAGAAGCCATTGTAGACCAAGTGGAGAATAAGAAGAAGAGCAAGAAATGAAGTGGGTAAGCAAAAGAGAAAAGCCAAAAATGATCTTTTGATTTTTTGCAAATGATGAAGAAAGTAAAGATAGTTTTGATGAAGTTTGGTTATTTGATACATTGCCTTGTTTTTTTTTTCCTTTATTTTTTGGTCCAAAAAGAAACTTTGTTGGGGGTATTTGAAAGTTTGGTTGTTTAGTTAATGAGAAGGTTAAAGTTCACAGAGATTTGATGGAAGAAGAGGAGAGGTTTTAACGGAGGGAGGAGGCGGCAAAACATGAAAAAGATTGAATTGTTTTTGTTTGTGTGTTTTGATTTGGACATTGGGAACTAAAATACTAAAGCAAGCGGGTGTTATAACTGAAGCTGAGCCGAGCCAGCCAAAATACGTAAGACTTTTATTGTTTTAATTATTATTGTATTTATTAGAATATTAGAATGTCTTATCGAGGGAAAATTCAGGTAGTGGTACATACTCAATACACATTCTACAGACCAGTGATGATTAACGATTTCCTTCTAGCAGTGCACGTGGCATCATGGCAACGGCGTTGCATGAACTCACTTTGTCCCGCCCAAGCCCAGCTGCCAATACTTCAATTTACGATATGACCAAAATAACCTTAACCTCATTGATCATTAAACAGACATTGTAGTTGAAAACACAAGTACATTCCACTTCTATCTGAAAATGGATCAAATTCAGCACAAGTTTATCGAAGTACAAGGCCTGAACCTTCACATCGCCGAGACAGGAACAGGTTTGTTAATTTGCTGTCAGTCATCACAATCACTTCCTTATCATATATATATATATATGCACCCAGTCCCACATAATAATTTTTAATCAAACACCGTTCGTTTGTGTATGATTATCTGTAGGTCCAAATGTGGTGGTGTTCTTGCATGGATTCCCCGAGATATGGTACTCGTGGCGCCATCAGATGTTGGCTGTAGCCAGTGCTGGCTTCAGGGCTATTGCTCCTGATTATAGAGGCTACGGCCTCTCTGACCCACCTCCTGAACCTGAAAAGGCCTCCTTCAAAGACATCATAAGTGATCTCCTCGCCATTTTAGATCACCTTGGACTTACTAAGGTAATTAACATTATGACTGTTTCTTAAACATAAATTTAGTATAATGTTTCTGTTCAATAAGCAGATGTGTCATTAGTTCAAGTTTATAAATTTTATTGATGGGATCTTCGTTAGAAATGGGTTTGATTTTCTTTTAATTTTTCTCAAATCTGAAGTACACTTAGAAATGGGTTTGTTGTAAATTAATTGGTGATTACTAGAGATTTTGTCTCTCAATGAGCATGTATGTATAGGTCTTTCTTGTTGCGAAAGATTTTGGAGTCCGGCCTGCATACTGGTTTGCACTTCAACACCCTGAGAGGGTCTCTGGAGTTATAACTTTGGGAGTTCCATATATACCTCCAGGTCCCACTGAACTCCACAAATACCTTCCTGAAGGTTTCTACATGTCGAGATGGGAGGTATTCATATGGTTAAATGTTGCTTTTTAAAGTGCATAGCAATTGAGAACAATACAACTCTTTTATTGCTTTTTGTATGTTTGATGTTCGATCAGGAACCTGGCCGAGCAGAAGCTGATTTTGGCCGCCTTGATGCCAAGACAGTGGTAAGGAACATTTACATCCTTTTCTCCAGAAGTGAAATACCAATAGCACCTGAAAACAAGGAGATCATGGATTTGGTGGATGCTTCTACTCCTCTCCCGCCTTGGTTCACAGAGGAAGATCTTGCAGCTTACGGAGCTTTGTACGAGAAGTCTGGATTTCAAACTGCATTGCGAGTTCCATATAGGTAATGGCTTGATCCTATTTAGGGATTATTAACTTGTATATTTATACTCTGTAGCATTTCACAGTTTCGCTTCCACTGTTGATACTTGATACCCTGTAGTCTTTCAACAAGTGCTACCACTTCACATTGCTGATTGTTGCTTCTTATTGTTCCAAAGCATGGCACATTAGCAGTCCATTTGTTTCACATTTTAAGATGAATCGTGGTGACTTTAGACAAGAGTCTCACTCCTTACTGAGTCAGCCCAATTTCAGGGCCGTTACAATTGGACTTGCTTTTTTAATTTTGTAGGTCATTCAACGAAGAGTTCAGTTTACCAGAACTAACAGTTAAAGTCCCAGCACTACTGATCATGGGAGACAAAGATTATTTCCTCAAATTTCCAGGGATTGAGGACTACATAAGAAGCGGCAAGGTGAAAGACTATGTCCCTAGTTTGGAGATCATACATTTGCCTGAAGGGAGCCATTTTGTTCAAGAGCAGTCACCTGAAGAAGTGAATCAGCTAATCCTGACCTTTCTCAACAAACATGTTTGATTGCCAAGGCTTTCTTATTTTATATGCAAGGGTTTACTGAGAATAATGCGAGTCCTCTTGGATTACGTCTATGTTTTTTGAATAATCAGATGTACTTTCGGTATTGCATGTAATGGATATTTTCAGATGCTATAAAGTGTACTACTTTATACAAATTCAAGGACAGCCTTGAATGTCTTATAAAGTTAGTTTATGCATTTTGCTTGGTGATCACGAGTGCGTCTAGAATTTGCTCAAATTCTAATTGCAAATTTGACATATTGAATTGACTGACAGAGCTTGTTTCCACACACTAGAATTATGTCCTACATTTTTAATGAATATCAAAGTTATAACTACAAGCAATTATCAGTCAACTCTCTGAGTCTCTGAATTTTGCAACAGGTCAGATACAACATAAGTATGTTGATACAAGTGGAGTGAAGCTTCACAGGCTTGAGATTAGAACTGATTCGTATATTCCAACTCGTTAACAGTTCTTTCATTTCATCTTTCTTTCAATAACTTTCACTCTTCTCCGCAGGTCCTAAAGTTGTTTTGCTTTTATATGGGTTCCCGAAAATATGGTTACTCATGGAGGCACCAAATGATTGCAGTGGCTAATGCTGGATACCGTGCAATATCACCTGATTTAAGAGGATATGGTTTATCAGAACATCACCCTGAAACTGAGAAAGTGTCCTTCAATGACATTGTGGAAGACACCCTTGCCATTCTTGATTCTTTTCATATTGACAAGGTATCATATCCTAGACTTTTAAAATATTTTATAGTTAATATTGTCCTATTATAAAATTAAGCTCCATGATCAAGGAGCCACTAGGACTAGACGACTAGTAGCCTGGTGGTCTCATGTCTTCGGTGTGAGTTCAAGTCCCCGCAAGGACTTATGGGTGTGAGTTTAAAAAAAATTTAGTTGTTTTTTTTTTAAAAAAAAGCTCCATGATCGATGTTAATATTGTTCTATGACAGGCTTTTCTTATTGGGAATGATTTTATTTTTGGATCATGGCCTATCTATCTCCTCTAACTTCTTCATCCAACTAGGCTTTCTGGAATTGTATCATTAGGTGTCCCATTCTTTTCCTAATGGTTTTTACATTTTCTTTGAAAGTAGTTGACTTGATTTATATAAATGATCATTATCCAATTCAGACATCCATATTTTATAAAATGCAGACTTGTACATGATTTTTACCAAAATTGAGTGCTGAATTAGAAAAATGTGCTGGTTGTTTCAGATGCCTAGATAATGCATTGTTATTTTTCCTGATAGATCTTTGCATGGATTTATTCCAGAAATCTGGAAGAGCTCAGGCAGACTTTTGGCCAATTTGATGTGAAAACGGTCTGGAAAAATATACACACACACATTCTGAGGAAGTGAAGTTCCCATAGCAGAAAAAAGATCAGGAGATTATGGATTTGGTGGATCCATTTCCCCCTCCACCACCATAGCTGACCAATGAAGGATCTTGCTATCAATACAACATTGTATGAAAGTTCTGGATTTGTTTCTCCAATGCTTGCTCCTCACAAGAGAGTTGATCAACTTCCTGTATTTAGTTTTGCTTAAACTTGTGTCCAGGTGTCAGCTATACTATTTATTCTTTCATTATTGTAAGTTCTGTATCAGCCAGCAATCTTAAAGTTCAAGTTCCAAGTGCTACTAATAATGGCGGGGCAAAGACTATTTCATCAAAGTTCCAGGGATTGAAGACTACATAACAAGTGGGAAAAGTGAATTGAGTTTACGAAGGACTTGGAGATGATGGATCACATTTCGCTCAAGAGCAATTCCCAGATCAAGTGAATGAGCTCATCATCAGCTTCATCAATACGGTGGTTGATCAAGATACTTCATATAAAACATGAAAAATGAAAGTGCATTACAATGGCTGATTGATTATATAGGCAATACAACACATTTTTAAGGGGGAAAAATTAATTAATTCTGCTATCATTTTCATATACATGCAATCCCAGCCTACATCGAGATGATGCACAAAGAACTACAAAAGAATGGTGTACAAAACAAACGAGGACCAAACACGAAAGGACAAACAAGGGGAGAAAGCCAAACAAGAGGTTCAATCAGACTAACATAGACTTATGGTCAGTTCAGTATGCAACAATCCTGCGGCCATGGGCCTTGGTGTCACTGGTAAGAACAAACGGCTATCTAAAGAGAGGCTGAGGCTGTACAAAAATCTCCATTTCTTGAGTTCTCATGGCACCCTACATGATTCGATCACTTCACTAACAGCTTTATGAGTCTCCGGTGAGATCATGTTTAGTGTCAGATGAAAAGCCTGACAAGGTGAAAATGATAAAAGAATTAGACGATTCTATAAGGAAAACCAAGAAGATTGCTTTGATCTGCAAACAATTTCATTTCAATTACAGTGAACATACCACAAATCTCTCTAGCACAGGTACCAGATTTCCCAGGTTGTGATTAGGTAGACGTTCAGCAATTGCAGCACGTGTACTCATGCTGTTAATATGCAAAATATATTTATATGTTAATTTTCCGTAAATTCAACCCAAAAGAAAAAAAAAATTGAAGGAAAAATGGAACCTTTCAGTTGAAAGAAAGGCAAGCAGCAAGGCTGCATAAGCTTCCACAATCATCATCTCTGCTTCTTTCTCCCCTTCTAGTAATGCTGCCTCATCATTCTGTATAATGCAACACAATGCAGAGTTTAGAAAGAAAAAAAGTTATATAAGATTAATTGCCTCAACCTGATTGTAAGAAATTTAAATGCTCTCGAGTTTCATTCGACCATACTTTTCACCTCAAAAATATCAGCCAACTGATAAAAAGCATGAATGCATGATAGAAAAGATTATGCAGAAACTGATTGTTGAACTGTCAGAAGATTTTCAGTGAGTCCTCACAGTTACAACTCTTCCGAACCTAATTTGCATCACTATGGTCAAAATAAATATAAATCACTCACCAAGGACTCTACGGTTCCTTCCCCAGCTGGATCACCTGCCCCTTGATTAGCAAGAAAGATGGAACATAGTAGCGGAATAACATCCTTGTGACTCTCTTCTTCAAACCCCTTTGAATTCGATAATGAGATTCTGGCTGCTGCGAGCCGTGATCTGCAGTAACCTTACTGTAAGTTTTATGTGATTAAAAAAAATTATTTTGTAATGCACAAGCAATTGTAATTATATGTGGCTTCACAGGCTCAGATTGTCTATTTAAACCAGATGATTCGGATCCTAAGGAGTGGTCTGGCAAATTGAAGGATCAATCTCAATGTTGAGTAAGAAAGTTCACAAAATTTAAGGTTGACTAGCACTACAACTAATTATATGGATGCTTATATATGTTGGAAAATGGAATATACTCAATCTTCTAGATATTTGCAAAATCAAACCTATCTCATGTAAAGAGGTTCCAGAGGTACAAAGATTTTGGTGATATGAAAGAGAATATTGGTTTTTGCATGCTATAATGAGCAAAACCATTGGAAACTATAATATCAAAAAATGGCACAAAAAGCTCCTCTATTATAGCCTATTAGCCTTAGAAACATAGTTCTCAACATGAAAATTAAATTTAGGAGAATAAGATGAATCAAATGCTAGCAAGAGGTAAGATTGACATGAACTTTACGAAATAACTTTTTTAAAAAAAATCAGACCCCTAATTCACAGCGCCAGGTGCCAATAACACCATACAAACTACAAATGCAGTATGGGGACATATATTTAGAAGGAATATAATAACCTGTTATTTTCATCCTTCTCTACCAAGTTCACAAGCAGGCCCAATATAGCAACAAGAAAATCCAACTCTTGATCATCCAAGGGTTTATCGTCCCTATGGTCAGACTCAAAACCATCTCTGGAAGGAGACAGAGATGTGCTGAATGTGGGGAAATGGCTGGCAACCAACAAAGACATTGTCTCCAACCCTCCATATGCAGCTATTTGCTGGCAGCCAATGGGGTTGTCATTTGTTAAATTCATTAGAACCTGCGCATAAGTTAATACCCACATTTTAATCAAGCTAACAATCCTGCACAATAAAGATACCATAATTGGGCATACAAGAGTTTAACAATGGCAAATAAAGATTATTTTGTCGACAGCATTGTAGAGTCAAACCAAAAACTACAACGCTGACAAAATGTGAATATCTTATTTATTGAAAATACCTTGACAGCTGTAAGAAGGCAATCAGCTAAAAGGTTGGAGATCTCTGTGTCGTCAGCACGTGAGCATGAGCTTTCATGAGAAAAATGATATTCCCCATTACTTGGTAGCTGGTGATTTTCCCCGCTATTCAACTGCTGTTGGCAATTTTCTCCATTACTTGATTCTTGTTGGCTCATTATCATTTCATATTGACAGACATCTTCAAGATCTCTGTACCTGACTCCACTTCTTTTAGTTCGAGATTCTTTTTGTTTCCCGGATAGCAAGTCCCACTTTGAGGGCTCAAATGCATCTTCATCAAACGCGAAAGGATCTTCACTATCCTCTAAAAGTCTATACTTCTCATCTCTTCTATTGTTAGATTTCTCCAAAAGACAGAAGTTTGACCTCGAACCATTACTACTTAAAGGTGTTCCACTATTGTAACTCCTTAATGTCCCACTAAATGAACTGGGAAAGGAAGACCGTGATCTCATTTTCAGAAAGCAATTGTCATTCACGGATGTAGTGGTAGCTTCATAACTGGATTCAGAATGACCCAAACGGTCAGTGAACGACCACGGATTGTTCTCAGACATATCCAAGCTCTTTTCAGAATTGGATTCAGAACTGATGAATATAACCTCATGCCTGTCAGCTGCAAATTTCAAAAGTTAGATGAAGAGAGAAAGACAAATAGAGAGGCTGTCATCTACGTTGTAAAGGACCACAGCGACACAGCGTACCTTTGCAGTCAGCAACTAAAGACAATTCATTCCCGCCAGAAATATTGTAAGATTTTTCACCAGCGGAGGAGGATAAACTTCTACGTAGATGAAGATCTAGAAATGAAATGGAAATCGACCATCATTAAGAGGCCAGTTTAAAGAAATTGACTATTAAAATAATGTTGTTAAAATGTTGTGAGTTTCGAAAGGCATATGTGCATGAATTGGTTAGTCTATACTTGCATAAGTGTTGTGACTGTGCTTGATGAACAAAAATGGCATAATACATGTGAATACACTTTTTTTAAAGATAATATATGTACGTAGGCACATACATACTTTGACATATTACATACATATATACTTTGACATAATACATGTGTATACTTGTGTGAACATAAACTTGAATACAAGCACATATATATATAATTATTAGCATAAATTTTGTTTTGTATATACATATATACACTATCCCTATGGATAGTATATATAAAAAGGATCTGCTAGGCTTTCAACGTTATGTTAATGTAGTATACAAATACATACATGCCACATAGACTTGCAAGCCTTTTCTACATCAACAAAGACAATAGAGATCCAGTAAAAGGTCAATTAGATTATTTCATCTTTATTTTTGAGAAGCGTCTTCTTACATACTTCTCAAACTAGCTACCATAGTAGGTTAATCATTAAAATTGCTTTTCAAATTGTCAACATCCAAAAAGTAATCCTAAAACACATTTCTAAGATTGATATTAAGTGCTCTCTATCTAACAAAAGAAAGAGACCAAAGACAAAAAAGATGGTAAAAAATAATTCCATGGAAAACCATTTACCTGACAAAATCTTGATGACACTTATAATGACTGCCACAAAAGATAGCTGGGATTTATGTAAAGCCAAGTTCCCTTTCATTCCAAGCAAATGACTCTATGGCACAAAAACCAAGAAACAATGAATAAAGATGGACGATTAAGAGTTTAATGAATCTGCCAGTCAGTTTAGCAACAGAAAAGGTAGGGTGTCTGCCAGTTTTCAGTTTTGCAACAGAAAAAGGTGGGGTGAAATTTTTACCTGGTTATCTTTACTTAGGAAAGTAGAATTTTCCATGATTTTCAAACATTTTAAAAGCAATACAAGGCTCTGTGTATCCAAGTCACGTTTCGCGCCCTGAATACAAGGTGTATTCCGTCCTACCCACCCCTGCATCACAATTTATCTATTCCTTTAGAGGAAGAAAATGAACAAAAGGAGACATAAAATAAATCGTTATTCGATGGATTGGTAACCAAGGGGAAAAACATCCAACAATTTAGATATCAGTTCTCTTTCGATTAATAAAAAAATTAAATGTACTATTGAGCAATCATTGAATGCATTTGTATGTATGCATACTCATGATGAATCTAAGAAGTTAAAAACTAAGATTAAAACTAGACTGGTGTATGGGGACTGGGGATAGTCGGATAACTGTTGCACATCGGCATTATTCGTGGAAGATGAATAACAATGACTCCACAGCTAAACTGACAAGTAAATTTGCAAAGGCACATGATAGCAGATGGACCTCTTTCTCTCCCTCTCATTACACTTCAGATATGCGAAAAAAAACATACAAGAAGATGAAACAAACATATAGGCTCACAAGTCACACCTCCATAACAGAATAACAATTCATGATGACTTCAAAGACCGCATCAAGTCCTCCCAACTCTCTTAGTTTTTCCTTGAAGTTGCCCCCAGTCTTCCTCACGGTGCCAGTGGTGTCTGATCAGATGCAAATGACCCAAAAATTATATAAATAAATGTACAATCAACAAGATTAAAATGGAAGAAAGATAAGAAAATGAAAATAAAGTGCATTCCAGTGTACTTGTAACTATATACACGCATTTTTTTCCTAAGAACATATACTTTTGGTTATTATGATCTACCCAATGTAGAAAGACAATTCGATGAATTAACATGAACCAATTCACTAGCATTCCAAAGTCTTATTTACTAACTTATCAACAATCAGCTGATACTGAACACCATGCAGAATTAATGAGAAACCTGGAACACAGTTTAGGGAAGTTTGCTCCTTTATTATACTTGCAAAGGAAAAATAAATACACAATTAAAATAAAAGGCCACATATAACATAAAAGAGACCTAATTTAGGAGAGCAACACAGGTCAAACAAGGAAAGGAAGAATTTTGCAGTTCCAAGCAAATGAAATTTATGATTCAGTTACTAGTCGACAAAAGCTGCAAAGCTAAATCCCATTGACCAGAACTTAACATAAAATGCTAAAAAATTGATTAGTAACGATGGCCTCCTGCCTCCATACTAAACCAACTCATCATTTCAACTATTCAACGAAATTCTAAAACTTTTCAACCATATATGACAAGTCACAACATGAAAATTTATAATGAAGCATAAAACTATCAACATCTTACACAAACGGCAGAAGGGATGATTTCCGACAATACCTTCAAGAGAAATTTTAGATAAGCAAGCCTTCTCCATGGTTAACAAAGCTATCCATTTTGGGCTTAACTCTGGCCTCGGCATTCCATCACCTCCACAGCTTGACTTCATTTCCTTGCAACTGACAAGGACTTCCTGAACCTTGGAGAAAATGGTGGAAGTACTTGAATCTGAAATTTTAGTTGCATCTCGTGTGATGTCAGCATTCTTACGTAATGCCAAAAGCTTAGAACCTATTTTCTGTGCTTTGTCTTTAGAAGCAGAACTGATGACTGGCTTCAACAATTTTATTAGAAAACGAATGCAGCTGTGTGACTCCAAGAGGTGATCATCTTGACCCTGACATAGCAAACACTTAAACATATCTTTAACTATATTATAATGGCAATCTAAATTTATACAAAAGAATGATTCATTTGGTTCGAGTTCGACAATTCTATTCAAACCCAGAACTAAGAATCAATAGAATATGTTTCTATTCTTTTCATGTAATTCTACTTTATCTGTAAATCTATAAAGGATTTCCCACACATATAAAAGTGTGAGTGTGTGACCGTGTAAATATACACTCTGTAGTCTGTACATGATTCGAAGCAGTTGAAGTTATCTCATGTCAATTGAAAGTTTAGTTTATACATTAAAACATCAGTGAAGATTATACATTGAACATCTGCTTTGGCTCTGAGAAAGGATAGGGATAATTCAAATCATACAGATCATCCATATATTATTATTAACGAAGAGAATTAAAACTTCACTATGTGATTAACTTACATCACTAGTCAGAACATAAAAAAGCGCTGCAGCAGCTAGGTTGCTGGGTGAATCATCCAAGCTGAGACCCAAAATAGCATCAATAATTGTCTTCGCCAACCTGAAAAGTGAAAACATTTTCAAATGTTAAATGAAGCACTAGAAAGCATGGCACAACAATTCTGGTTTCTGCAAGACAAGAAGCTAGCTTTATGTAAAACAATCGTAAAATAGCATACACAGAAACAAAGAAAGGCCAAGTCAATGCTAATCATTTAGACAAGGCATAACATGAATGGAACAACTCTTAACCTTTTTCTTAAGAGCATTGTTTCAAACACATCCTCACACAAACCACCATTACTCGGAACCAATCAAGCAAACTCAAAATCAGGAAATTCATCCATGCAATTAAAGAATAAATGACGACCAATGAGAATTGATTATATTTTAGTAGGATTCACTAGATCAAAAAAGCTTGAGGATGTTCACCTAGCTCAAATCGCAAAGTTCAAATATTTCACACATTATAGACAATATAACTCCAAATTCAAACATTAAACATAAAATTGTAAATTAATCAATCTAGAAAAATTCAAGATCCTCCCAAGATTCTAATGCCCAACAAGCCAAATTATATATATATATATATATATATTTCCACCCATCTACAGAAATAAAAGTACAAACTTTGCAAGATTCACAACTACGATTCTTGAAAGAAAAAAAAACCCCACATACCCTTCAGTCCTTAGAAGTCTTCTTTGTTGAGCGGTGCCACAAATCGACAGCAAAGACAACAAACTAGCCCTTATGATCCTCACTTGAGACCCTTTATTTAACCCATCAATGGCGAAATTCACTTCATCAACGTTCTCCATCATCTCCCCAAACTCCTGGGCTTCCATCAGCGTCGAATTCGGCGGAATCAACGGCCCAAAATACGCCTCCTTCTTTTGCTTCTTTGACTTGCGAACGATGCCTCTCTCCGAATCAGAAAAACTGGGTCTTGGCGGAGGGGGCAGAGTTGGAACTGAGCTGTTTTCTTGGGAGGAACAGAGAGATGAGGGTTCTTGAGAGGACGGGAAAGGGAAACTGTATAAATCTTGAGGGGTATCTTGGGAAAGAGAAAAAGAATCTCCGAAGGGATCGTCCGAAACGTCGTCGTCGGTGCTAAACGAGTCAGAATACGTTCTTGATAGACCTCGGTTGCGGCGTCCGTAAGTCCTAACAATCATGTTTCAAATCTTGGTGCCGCCGCCACGCCGTCGTTTTCGCCTAATTTGAAAAAGATTTTGAATTTCGCATTTGAAAAGAAAAAGGTTCTTCAGGAGAAACTTTTTAAAAAATCAATATATGAGAGCAGCGAGCTGAGCCGCAGAGGAGGAGAAGGTTTCTTGACAAATGGCGAGAGTTGTGCGTCAAGCTCCGCTGAATTTGATTTTTAACGTTGTGAAATTCAGTGTTAATTTTTTTGGTGAAAAAAAAATTTGTGGGGGCACGCTTTAATGGGATGATGATATCAACGGGAGGTTAGGGGTATTTTAGTCATTGAAATGATGGGTCTACGGTTGGATGGTGCATAAATAATGACAAATATTTTTCTTTTTCAGTTCAATCCAACTATTAAATGGAAAAAAAATATATGGTTTTTACGAACATTTTGAGACGCTTGAATCTTGATTATCAATTACAACGGGTTTCATTTTGAATATTTAAAATCTTTTTGAACCGTACACCGTAAAACTTTCAGTTGTTAACAGGCTCGATTCAAGTCCAGATAATTAGATAAATAGGCTTATTGGGTCAGAAGGGGCTGATGATAAAACTTTGCGGGCTAAACATCTTTACTCTTTCGCTTTTAATTCTTGAATCAGTTCTGGGCCAAATAAGCCCGGATGAAGCCACGCAACATGGGCCACCGATCGACCCATTTATCAACTTAAACGACATTATTTATTGTGGTCTCGGTGTACTTTTATTAATCTTCAACTTGCCGTCTTTATGATTAACATCCTAGCTTCTATTCTCCTCCTACATGGTTGGAATCCAATCACCTGTGTTACCAAATACCTCTTAAATTGAAGATTGAAAAAATTGAATGATGACTTGGAATAGACCCGGCCACAGTAATCGGATGGTTCCGGTTCCAATCGGTTCCGGAACCGGAACCGTAAATGATTGGTTCGGTTGGGGTTCCACCCCAACGTAAACTGGTCGGAACCGTTTCGGTTCTGGTTGGAACCGTGGGGTTCCTGTTGGAACCCTACTTTCCCCAACGGCTACTAGCCGTTGGGGAGGGCTGCCCTGATAAAAAAGAAAAATAAAAAATGTCATTAATAACGAATAAAAAAACAATTTAATAAAACATAATAGTAAACTCATAATCTATCCTTAATAAAACGGTTATATTTAGGGGCATTTTTTGTATCAAACAAATTCTAAAACTCTATAAATATGATTCATTTTTCATTATTTCAACACACTAATTTATAAACTCTCTCAATTCCTACAATTCTCTTATTCTCAATCTCAATTAGTATTATCATTCACAATTTTCTTATTCTTCTTACTTATTTCTTTAAAAAAATGGCAAGCTCGTCTGATAACATAATGTCAAATATGTCAACCCAAGAGAGCGGCCCTAGTGTCGGTGCACAATCACATAGAAAATAAGTTAAGGCTCGTTCATCGGATGTTTTCAAAATTCATTTTCATTTAGACCGCCAAGACGATGATACTTCAAGAGCAATTTGCAACCATTGTGGGGTTTCCTACAAATTTTCTGGTGGATACGGCAATATGATCAAGCACCTAGAAAGACATCATGCGGTTGAACTTGGAATTGATACGACGCAAACTCAAATGGCCAAGTACGCATCATCTAGTAGAGGTACAAGTGCTGTAGATTTATTTAAATATTCTGATGCAAAAAATATAGAAGAATTTGCGAAATTAACTTGTATGGCACATCTTTCTTTAAGCTTTGGTGAAAAATTTATTTTACTAATTACGTGCATAATGCTTTAAATCCTGCTCAAGTAAAATGACTCGAAACACAACAAAACGTCATATTTTTAAATTATACAAAGATGGTAAAATTATTTTAAATGAAATATTTAAATAGATTAAAGGTCGTATTTATATATGTTTTGATATTTTGAGTGACCATTGGCAAACACACTCATACATGAGTGTGACTTGTCATTGGATTGATGCATCATTTACCATGCAAAAACGACTTATTGCATTTAGAGTTTTTGATGATCAACATGCTGCACAAAATATTTATAGAATGATAAAGGTAATTTTTTATGAATATGGTGTAGTAGATTAAATTTTAACAATTGGATTTGATAATGCATATGCAAATACTGCATCCATTAATGATTTAAAAGAAATATGTCAACCAAATTTAGGGGGTCGGTTTTTTCATATTCGTTGCACATGTCATGTCTTTAAATTATGTGTTCAAGATAGTCTGAAATTATTATCACCTTTCATTGATCCTATTAAGATGGCACTTAATTGTATTTGGTCATATTCTCAAGTTATGAGATAATGGGCCAAATTTGTAAAATAAATGGTATTAAACCGATTAAATTTTCAATAGATGTTCCAACACGTTGGAATTCAACTTATTTTCTTTTATGTCAAGCATTACAGTACAAAGATGCATTATGTAGTTTTTTTTTCTCAACATGTTCAAAATATCACACTTTTTCATAGTCAATGGGATATTTGTGAATTTTTTTTAGATATTTTAAAATTTTTTAATGATGCGCTGCTTAATTTTTAGCGGTGTTTATTATCCTACAGCACATTTATTTATTCTTAAAAGTTTGAATATTGTTGGTACTCTATATGAACATGTTGAAAGTAACGATCCTAATGATTTTGTTTTGTTCGAAGTCATTACTGCTATGAAGGTAAAATGATTGAATTATTTTAGCGAAATTCATTTAGTTTATCTTATTGCTGCTATTTTTGATCATATATTTAAATTAAAAGGTTTGAATAGTGTTTTACAAGCTTACTATGGTTATTTATGAATATTAAATGAAATTGACATTACAAGAATAATAGTGAGATTAAGAAATGATTTAATTGAGTTATTTAATGATTATATTGTAAGATATAACTTATGAACATTAAGTGAATCTAGTAGTAGCGAACCGGTAATTCAAACAAGACTTAGCGCAGGGGATCGTTGGTTACTGTAACGAAATAAAAAAGCTATGGATACGACAACTAATAACCCCGAATTATATAATTATTTATCTACAAATTTTTAGTTTCCTACTGAAAGTTTTTAGTAAAAATTTTAAAATCCTTGAATGGTGGAATCCGACATCAAAATATATATCATGTTTTATCAATTATTGCTAAAGAGATATTGGCAGCACCTATTTCCACTGTTGCGGTTGAGCAAGCCTTCAGCTTGAGAGGCAATATATTGGAAGCTATACGATCTTCATTACATCCAAGCACTCTAGAAGCAACAACTTGTGTGGATGATTGGACTCGAGCTGATCTGAGACAACAAGAAGTTGCCCCCGATGATTTCGAAGACTTGTTCGATAATGCGTCTGCAACAACAAGTGCAAGTGGAACCGGAGCTGAAGGATCAACTGATAATGACGGTTGATAATTACAAAATTATAAATTTACAAAGGGGAAATACCTTAATATTGTAATGGAACTACGTGAGATTTGTTTCTCTCACCCCTGATGAATACGTATGCAACTTAAATTTTTAAAATTTAAGTTCAAGCTCTTCAATTTAATAATTTTATTTATTTATTAAATTTATGTAATTTATTTTAATTCATTTTCGAAATTAAAAAAAAAAAGTTCGAACCGAACCAGTCGGTTCCTATTCGGTTCAAGGTTCTGGTTCCACTTAAGTATGGAACCGGAACCGAACCGAAATTAACTGGTTCGATTCCGGTTCCACACTTGTGGAACCGGAAATCGGCCGGTTCGGTTCGGTTCCAAACCGGAACAGAACCGTCGGCCAGGTCTAACTTGGAAGGTGGTGTGGTGGCAGGGACGATGGATGTTCATTATGATTTATATTTAGTAGGGGGAAATTCGTCATCAAAGACAAAATTAATCATAATTTTATTAGTTTTCAATTTACAATAAATATTTTAATAATAATATGTAGACTTATGTCATAAATATGACAAGAATTGTATATAATAACTCATTTATTTACCTGTTACCTGCATATAACATTTTCAACTATCTATAATATTCAAATCGTACTGAACAAAATCGATTTATACTATCAAAATACTAAGTTAAGGTCGACATTTCACTAAATTAAGTCGTTTATCAAAATAACAATGTAATAGCCTATTACTTACGTTGTGTATTTTTAATACAACTCAATATCCATTTATATTTGAGATTCATTAATCAAATAAAGTTATGTTTTAGATTCATCAATAAAGTAATAAATGAATCAAATAAAATTGAATTCGAAATTCATGAGTCAAATAAGAGGGCTACTACTCCCCCCCCCCCCAAAAAAAACTCTCACTCTCACTCTCTCCTACTTAAAATATGGAAATTGGCCATCTCTTTTTAAAAATCCATTCCCTCAATATATATATATATACACTTATTTAACACTACTCATATATATATATATATATATATTAATTTAACACTACTTACATTGTTTTTATTAATTAATATTTTTTTTAATTTTGTTATTTTTAAAAATTTATATTTTTTTGCTCTTTATATATCTAATCTTTTTTATTTGTTTAATAAATATTACAAATTTCATATTTATTATTAATTATTTTGTGTTCATTTATTCATTTAATTTTTGTGATTCTTTTTTAATTTATTCAATACTATATATGTATTATAAAAATATTCTCATGTATATTAAAGAAATATATATTTTTAAAAAAAGTACAAATAACAACATAAAAAATTAAACTTAAAAATATAAAAACACAAATTCTAATATATGTTGCCTCCAAAGTCTCCTCCTAACTCACTTGGTGAGATACCAAATACTCCGTACCATAATTGATTATGAATCCAATAACGAGTGGCCCATTCTTTAGCTTCTAATGATGAATGTTCCCACCACCACATTGGGATGAGTGGTACAAAATAATGAGGGTGTAAACTTGCACAAAGTGTCTGCCAACATGAGCAATAGCTATTTCTTGACGTTCATGCTCTGGAACTGCAGGGGACCTTAATGGCAAGTGAGTAAAACAACTCCAAACATTCTCAGCAAATGTATGCAGTACAAGATTGTACCTCGATGCGATGACACTTCATAAACTCATTCAGTCCATCCAATGTACCTCTGGTGCCGGCGACTGGAAAAAATGCAATAAATGTAATAGATTGTCTGCTCATAGGGATGGCAATTTCCGGATCCGGACCCGGGTCCGGATCCGGAAGAGATTTCACTTCCCCGGGTCCGGTCCCGGGTCTACCCGGTCCGGACCCGGGTAGACCCGGTCCGGACCCGGGTAGACCCGTACCGGACCCGGTTACCCGGATTCTTTTTTTTTTTTAATTTTTTTTAATTTTTTTATAAATTTTAATTGTATTATTTTATATTCATATTTGTATTTTATTAGTTTTATTTCAATTCTTTTAATTTTTTATTAAATTCTATTATTTTATATATATATATGCTCATATATATTTATATTTTTTATTAAAATCTAATTTATTTTTTTAATTTTTTAATTTATTTTTTTAATTTTTTCCGGACCCGGGTCTTAATATTAAAGACCCGGGTCCAGATTTTTTAATTCCGGACCCGGGTCTACCCGGACCCGGGTCGTCCGGGTCCATGCGGACCCGGGCCGGGTCCGGGTATTTTTGCCATCTCTATCTGCTCATCCGTTTGATGGATAAAATCGATCATATAAATCATTATTTTGTTGAAACTCTTCAATAAGATCGCATCATACATGACCTCAACCTTATTCGCCATACCCGATTAGTGCAACTATTGCTATAAATCCACAATGGCCATCAGCTTGAACATCAATAGTGTGGGAAATATAACGTTGATATGCCACAAGTAATTTCTTAATATAGGTATCACAGATCGGTGGAACTTGAGACAGATCATTGGGTTGATCGCCTCCCACGACCCCATTTCCTTAGAGTCATTACAGTTGGTTGAGTGACCATTGATCCTGAAGTATATGCATATCCAAAAGAAGGTATGCGGCGTCTGTTTTGCTCATCTCTGCCTGTAGGTCGACCTCTATGTTCAATGTTGTATGAAGGGACTCGAATTGTGCTTTGAGATGGATCTGCCATATCGAGAAACTTTTATATCATATGCTCACGCATACATGGTTCCATCCCATCTAATATTTCAACAACGTTCGATATCATGTTAGGTGGTGTTGCATCGTAATTAAACTCGTATACGTGCATAGATAACCTCCTCCAATGTGCGGCAACACTTTGTATCAGAATTAGACTGGAAAGATGAAGGTAATATGCAATATCATGAACGCATGGCAATCCGTATACCTTTTTAAATTAACAGTTACACATGCCTACTAGTTGGTGAGATGCTTATTCAACACATTTGAACTGATCATAAATGCATCTCCATCGCTTCCAATGAAATCCGACACCGTATTTGATTAAAAATCTGCTCACGTAAATGTGTATGGCGTGAAATGTTCAAGTATTTCTCGAATGACTTCTGAATTTTCCCAAACTGAATTCTAAACATCTTGTGTATTTTTTCAAAAGATATTTGTAGGGATGACATGACATTTCCCAAATATAACTTCAATCTCGAATGTGCAGACTCGTCCCTGTAATTAAAAAATATTGTATTTTTTCATTAGCTGCACAATAATGACGAAAATTAAATTAGTAAGGCAATAAAGTAACTATACCTTTGACTTGAATTGCTCCCCAGGTGCATACATGTATCAATTCATGCTGAAATAAATCGGTCTCTGTAAGGGTGTAACCATGTCTCACAAAGGTAATTTAGAGCACCATTGTATTGTTTGAACTCATCGCACATCACCTCTCATTTATGCTGGTAAGACCACTGTGTTGATGAATTAATAAGAGAGTGTCATGATGAATAAAAGTGTTTCCACTGCATACCAAGCATAGGGCTGCATTTATTCATTACACACTGATTTATGTGTCAAATACAAAGAATGTGACGAGCTATAGGAAAACATGTTTCTATGGCTTTAATGAGTCCCAAATCACGATCTGAAATAAATACTGATGGCAACGAGACCCCTTTTTCAACCATCAATTTTTTCAATATTGATAATGCCCATGTTAGTTGCTTTGCCGTCTCATTACTAAGATATGCGAACATAAACGAGTAAGTTCGCATTGTGGATGTGATACCAAAAGCCTCCAATAGCGGTATCTGATACTCGTTGGTCTTGTATGTGGCATCAATGATCAATACATACGGAAAATTAATAGATAGCTCTAGGCTTTTAGGATGGACCCAAAGAATATATGTAATTTCATTGGTGTCTGTATTTGTAAGGTAATCATAAAAGTAATTTTTCTTAATCAATTGATCCAAAACATATTGAATAAAAGTTAAACCACCCCGTTTAGCTTCTTTATGGATGGAAAATCATTGTAAATGCTTATGATTCATATATTATTGATGGGTCTCTTTATTTTAAAATACTAAGAATTTCACGAGGTGCGGTGCTGCTGCCATGTCGAGCACAAATTGTTTCTCTAAGGGTTTTAGCCTATACGCATACTCATGACCATCAAGATATTCTGCTACTTTATGATTATGGAAACCACATGTAACCTTTAATGCCCACATAACACCGTCGATAGGTATTGGTATACCTCGCAGCTCAAATGAGCATTTACATTTTCTTGTCCCACTATTCTTTACTATGGATTGACCTTCAACAAGATGCCGTGGCGGTCTGTACTTTCCTCCCATTTCACACATAATATGACACTTTGGCATCTTGCCGCATTTTAAATTAGTAGAATTTTTAATCACTACACAATATTATTTTTTAGACCAACTTTTTTGCCCAATTTATCATATCTTCTCTACTTTAAAAGATCTACATAAAAAATATAACGAAAATGTATAATAATAAATATGCATAATTTCTCTACTTAAAAAAAAATAACGAATAACATAATACAACGATAATAATTAACATGGTCTGTAGTAAATTCAGTTGTATAATCGCGACTATTGTTGGAGATGCTTTCCCCACTTAGAACATCATTTTCACATGACCAACTATCTGAAAAATGAGCCAAAGTTATAGTTATCCATAATGTTTTACTAATATGATAACTCTATTATAAGAAGAGAAAATGATATGCTGAAGGGGAACGGGTAAATGAGATGAAATAGGCTCAAACGATAATACCTTCAAACTTACAAACTACCTCTTTATAAAGAAGTAAACACAAATAAAACAATAACTTTTAATAAAGTAAAAATAGATATGGATACTGACTTACGAAATTAATTTAGACAAATAACTTTTAATAGAGAAAATATAAAATCAGAATCAGAATCTACACTACTTTTAATAATTTATTTTTTTTAATAAAGTAAAAGTAGATATGGATACTGACTTACGAAATTAAATAAGACAAATAACTTTTAATAAAAGAAATATAAAATTATAATCATAATCTACACAACTTTTAATAAAGTAATTTTGTTTTAATAAAGTAAAAGTATATATGGATACTGACTTACGAATTAAATAAATCAGAATCTACACTACTTTTAATAAAGTAGTTTTTTTTAATAAAGTAAAGTAAATATGGATACTGACTCCCGAAATTAAATAAGACAAACAACTTTTAATAAAGAAAATATAAATTCAGAATCAAAATCTACACTACTTTTAATAAAGTAATTTTTTTAATAAAGTAAAAATAGATATGGATATTGACTTACGAAATTAAATAAGACAACAATTTTTAATAAAGTAAAAATAAAATCAAAATCAAAATCAAATAGACTATGTCAAAATTTATTTTATAAACTGAATTTTTTTTTGATAAAAGTAACAAAAATTAAATTTAACAAAAATAAAAAATTATTAAATAAAAAATTTATTTTTAAATTAATAAATAATTATATATATATATATATATATATGTGTGTGTGGTGTGTGTAAATTGATCCAAAAGAATTCATGTGTATAAAATCAAACAAAGCAAAAACTTGGAAACGAATATATATCTATATTATAAAGCACAATGGTGTTGGAGGAAAGAGAGTGCATCCAACGGCTCTCTTTATGTGGCTTAATTAACGGCTCAGATCATTTCATTGGTAATTGGGGGGAAAGAGAGTGAATTGATTGATGGAAATGGTCAAAATTTTCAAATTTTCAAATAAAAAAATAGAAAGTTAAAATAAAATCATTTAATTTTGTAACAACGTGCCGTATGCACGGGCCAAATACTGTAACACCGTGCCGTAGGCACGAGCATCATTTAATTAAAAAATAAAATCATTTAATTCTGTAACACCGTGCCGTGCCATAGGCACGGGCATCATTTAATAAAAAAATAAAATAATTTAATTCTGTAACACCGTGCCGTAGGTACGGGCCAAATACTGTAACACCGTGCCGTAGGCACGGGCAAAAACTAGTATTATATATATGTGTAAATTGATCCAAAAGAATTCATGTGTATAAATTCAAACAAAGCAAAAACTTGGAAACGAAAAATGAAAAATCTAAAACCAATTTGTAACATTTTATATTTTAAATAAATTCCACATTTTCTTTACGTTTGTAATAACATTTAAATCCACTTGCAGCATGATGTGTATTGGAGGAAAATGACACAGTGCAGTTCATGATAGTTTTGTAATTAAATAATAAAAACATGACATATTTGTTCTAACCTAATGGAATGATAAATTGAAGTAAGGACATTTTTGGCTGACAGAGGGTAAATTTGGAATTTCCAGGGAGACAAGGGGATCGCACGTCGGGGGTGGGAGTAATAGCTTTCGTCAAATAATAGATAAATGAATAAAATAAGAGCTTTGACACATATTTTAAAATTCATTAATCAAGTAATGAATGAATCAAGTTAATTTGATTTGAAATTTATGAATCAATTATAGTGGACAATTTTCCCCCATCATGTGCAATGTCGAGTGGCAGTACCACGCAGAATATGAAACAAAAATAATATGATCATATTGAGATTCATGAATCGAGTAAAATTATGTTTGAGATTCGTCAATTAAGTAATAAATGAATAAAGTAAAATTGAATTCGAGATTCGTGAATTGGATAAATGAAAAGAGTAAAAATATTAACACATATTTTAAGATTCATTTATCAAGTAATGAATGAATCAATTTAATTTAGATTAGAAATTCATGAATCAATAATAGTGGATAATTTTGCCCCCATCATGTGCAGTGTCAAATGGCAGTAACACATAAAATATGAGACAAAAATATATGTATATATGATTTATGATTTTATTAGTTTTCAAGTTACAAGAAATACTTTTAATAATAAATTGTGTTAAAGGGTATTTAAGACTTATGTCATAACTGTAACAATAATTTAAGATACTAACTCATTTATTTAAACAATAAGCAACGTATTTTCTAAACGTTAAAGCATCTTAAAAATCACAAAAACTAGTTAATTAAACATTTAATTACATTTTTTTTTAATCTATCAAAAATTTCGTTACAAGTTAAAAATAATTAGAATCACACTAAAATGTGTAGTAGTAGATAAACAGTTAGTGAACACAAACCAAATAAGGCAGATGCAAGTAGGAAGTTCATACGAAAGTCTCATTTAAGTATCCGAATCTCGAAAACGCACTACAACCATTTAAGCACCAACCAACAGCAACCCGCCACGTAATACAACACAAAAATCATATCCTTCTTGCCCCCATACGTTTCGCGAAATTCCATTAAACCCTACCCACTTTAAAATCTATTTTCCCTTGCACCCTTGTTTCCGTGACACGTCAGCACGCCTAAGATTACTTAATGAAACCAAAAAGCGTGGGCTTTCGGTAAATTCTCCGTCAAAAAATCTATATAAATTAAAAAGCAAAGGCCCCTTCCCACTTGAAGTCCTTTTTTTTTTACTGTTGATTAATAAAATTTTAACAATATTTTATTATAATTACCGTCATTGAAGTACTAGTTTTGACCTTTCGCTATTTGGATCTAGGGTTTCTTTTTGTTTCAAGACTCGTTCATCAATATTCGCCATCATCATCAAGATTGCAAACCCTACAATCAGATTCACCACCACTCAAAAATTAATCAATCGAATAACCGGTAGATCATCCAAAAAGGAATTTTTTTGATCTATCTAAGAAAAAATTGTTCTTTTTTTTTTAATTCTGTACAAAAATCGGAATCGGATCAAATCTAAAAGCACCGATGATGATCATGAAAGAAAAACATACCTCATGAGACTTGATTTGACGATGAGACGGATAATCGAAGACGAGAACTGAATTTTTTTTCTTAAAATTTTTTATTTTTGGAAGATCGGAAACTGAGAGAGAATATGTATAAAACGGTGGCGTATCTAGGAAAGGAAATATTGGGGGAAGTGGAGATATATCCCCAACAACAAGGAGGTGAAGGGAAAGAAAAGAACAAGAAAGTGTTCGATGAAATCAGAATAAGTTATTTCTCAGAAGCAAGTGAGAGATGTCCGCCACTGGCAGTGCTACATACAATAACTACTAGTGGGATTTGCTTCAAAATGGAGTCTAAATCATCGGACAACACGCATCTACATCTTTTGCACTCCTCCTGTATCAGAGAAAACAAGGTATATTAATATCAATCCGAAATTGACAAAAATATAATTAAAAATTTATTTTTAAATAACACAACTTGAAGCTGCAAACTTAACCTTCTGGACCAAAAAGAGCAAAATTTGGCAGTGGACAAGTGTTGAATGAAATTAACTGTACTGAATTTTTGACAATTGCAGGGGACCCATTTTGCAATTTTGTTGTAAGAAACTAGTGTGAAGCTTGATTGTGCCAGTTTTGCCCTAAGCTTATTATAACATTTTGATCTTAATAGTTTTGCTCAGAAATAGAAGTTATGAAATGAAACAGGACTTGCTAAATTTGGGCAATTTGATGAAACTTGTCTGATTTTGAGAATATGCTAACTTTATGATGTTATGACATGTATTATCTTCATATTGTCAGTAATTGTGGTTGATGGATACTCTTGTTGATTATGATCAAGTTAATGTTAAATTGTCTTGGCACAATTTGTAGTTGACTAGTTGTTTTTGGCTTATTTGAATTAGTGGATATGCAAAAGGAAAATTAGAGAACTTTTGATGACATGTTTTCAGGACTCTGTGGCTTTCATTTCATTATGCAAAGTGTTTATGATGTCGAATGCGTAATCTATGGTGGTTATTATAAAAATTCTTCTGGATGCTGCCATGTTCATTGAGAGGAATTCTGCATTCATTACATGTGTGTGTGTGTTAATGCGAACTGCTTATTTCAACTATATTTTATTGTGAGAACTCACATGTTCAGATATGGATATTATCGTTGAACATAGATGGTGATTACATTTTGGTGTCTACAGACTGCAGTGATGCCACTGGGGGCAGAGGAGCTCCACTTGGTTGCCATGTATTCTAGGAATAATGAGAAACAGTACCCATGTTTCTGGGGATTCTATGTTGCATCTGGACTGTACAATTCTTGTCTCGTCATGTTGAACCTTAGATGCCTTGGCATTGTATTTGATCTCGATGAAACTCTCATAGTTGCAAATACAATGCGTTCATTTGAGGATAGAATTGAGGCCTTGCTGCGGAAAATAAGCACTGAGGTGGACCCACAACGTATTGCTAGTATGCAGGCCGAGGTCAAACGCTATCAAGATGATAAGAGTATTCTAAAGCAATATGCTGAAAACAATCAAATTATTGAAAATGGGAAGGTGATCAAAGTTCAGTCTGAGGTTGTTCCGGCCTTGTCCGACAACCATCAAGCTATTGTTCGCCCACTTATACGGTTACAAGAGAAAAACATTATTCTAACGCGCATTAATCCACAGGTATGTGTTTATGAGAATATGAGTCCAAAGTAATCTGCTTCAATACATCTTTTTTTTTTCAAGTGCTGTTGTGAAATTACTCTTCCAAGTAGTTTTCCCCCTAGTTTGCTTGTAATTCTATGTCTTCCTCCTCTCATTCATTTGAAATTGATTGTACAATATATGGGGATTGCATTGAGACTTCAAGGCTTCTGCAATAGTTATACTTGGTTTTGATAAGATGGTCTAATTGCCTTAAAATTTGTATGATGGTTCCTGTAATCTATGCTGTTAAAGGCGCCTTGGGTGGGCTTTTCAGTTATGACTCTTTATATATTAGATGAAATTCTGCATATTTGACTAGTCAACCTAACCTTTAACTGGTCAAATGCGGTACTTAGACAACCTTGAGAGGGTTGAATTACCAAAATGCCTTGCCCCACCTATCGCCTTTGACATCATAGCCTGTAATCCTGTTTTCTGAATACATTTTAAGCATGTAAATTCATCAAACCACTTTGGTCAAGTAACACAAAACTCTTATATTCCTTTAGATTCGTGACACCAGTGTTCTAGTGAGGTTGAGACCTGCATGGGAAGATCTGCGGAGCTACTTGACTGCTAGAGGACGCAAGCGTTTTGAGGTTTATGTTTGTACAATGGCAGAAAAGGATTATGCTTTAGAAATGTGGAGGCTGCTTGATCCAGAGTCCAATTTGATTAATACAAAAGAATTGTTGGATCGCATTGTGTGTGTGAAATCTGGTAAGTGACAAAATTTTAAAATAAATAAATAATTATCATATAATTATTTATTATGAAAAAACTTTATATTAAAATTAACATAAAGTTTCAAGTGTGATCCAGCTTGCAAAATTCTGCCTCTATGCAGCTGTTCTCATTGTGTTAACTTTTGCCTGTAAATATGTGAAATTGTCCCTTGGCTTTGCTTTATTGCTGCTTAGTGCTTAGTGTTTTATTATGTCACTAGGTTCAAGGAAGTCACTGTTCAATGTTTTTCAAGATGGAATATGTCATCCCAAGATGGCACTGGTGATTGATGATCGCTTGAAAGTTTGGGATGAAAATGATCAACCTAGGGTGCATGTTGTTCCTGCATTCGCTCCATACTACGCTCCTCAAGCTGAAGTATGCACTACCTACTTATAGCTTTACACACATCAATGCCAAATGTGAATCCATTCTTTCTACAACGTGCACTCATCAAATTGTTATGTTGCAGGCTAATAATGCTATCCCTGTCTTATGTGTGGCAAGAAATGTTGCTTGCAATGTCAGAGGTGGTTTTTTCAAGTGAGCGTTCAATACCTCTCTGAAGTTTTGTTCCACACCCATCCACACCATTCATTGTCTTCATCAAAACTCAAGTTTTTAACAATTACCTCTGGGTTCAATTTGTTTATTGCTTACTGTCTTTTCGATGTAATGTGAACTTTGAATTTGATAACAGAGAATTTGACGAGGGCCTTCTACAAAAGATTCTGGAAATTTCATATGAAGATGATATGAAGGATATTCCTTCCCCTCCTGATGTGAGCAACTATCTAGTGTCGGAGGTTAGTCGTGAATATATTTGGATTCCTGAAATATTTATGGAGTTACAATTGAACTATTTAATTGTTGTATTCTTATTTATATGGATGCCTATGTTTCATTTTCACTGTTCTGTTTCTCATCCAGGATGATGCTGCTACTGCAAATGGAATCAAAGATCCACTTTCTTTTGATGGCATGGCTGATGCTGAGGTTGAAAGAAGACTGAAGGTAATTAGTATTTACTAATTCTAGTTCTTATTTCATCCATTGATCCCTATTATTTGGATATTAGCATTTTAGGTAAAGAGGATATGTTTGTGGCAATGTTGATGCGTGAAAGTATTACGTGTTTTGATTCCGTGTTCTTCAGGGAGAGAAAAAATCTATATGCTCATCTGCTTATTGCGTGAAAGTATTACGTTTTTTGAAGTTAGTCCCATGTTTATCTGCTTTTCTTTCATGTAGGAAGCAATATCAGCTTCTTCAACAGTCTCTTCGGCTGTCTCTAATTTGGATCCAAGGATTGCTTCTTTTCAGTATACAGTGCCATCTTCTTCCAGTACCGTCCCTCTCTCTACATCGCTAGCATCAATGACGCCATTGACCAACTTGCAGTATCCTCCAACAACTTCTTTAGTTAAACCATTGGGTCATGTTGGCCCTCTAGAACCAAGCTTGCAGAGTTCTCCTGCTAGAGAAGAGGGTGAAGTGCCAGAATCTGAATTAGATCCTGATACAAGAAGAAGGCTTCTTATACTGCAACATGGGATGGATAATAGAGAGAATCCCCCAAGCGAACCATCGTTTCCTGCGAGACCCCAGATGCAAGTTTCAGTTCCACTTGTGCCATCTCGTGGAAGCTGGTTTCCTGTCGAAGAAGAGATGAGCCCGCGCCAATTGACCAGAGCAGTACCAAATGAGTTTACTTTAAATTCTGAGCCCATGCAAATCGAGAAGCACCGGCCTCCTCATCCATCCTTTTTCCCTAAGATTGAGAATCCTATTCCATTTGATAGGCCTCATGAAAATCAAAGAATGCCGAAAGAGGTGATCCATCTTAGTGGTTTTAAAGTTGTAGATCTGGGTCATAGCCAGCAATTCTCACCTAGTATAGGTGAACTGTATCAATCTTATAAGTGTTATGTATTTGCAGGCACTTCGTAGAGATGATCGATTGAGATTAAACCTTAACCTATTTAGTAATCAATCTTTCTCAGGTGAGCTTGAGCTATGATATATTTAATCAGTGTTTAAATGAATTTACTAACTTTTGCCTTAAGTAATCCTTCTTAGTGGTTTGTTTCGGTGTGGAATTATTTGTTTTGAGATTTTCCTGCAGGCATAATGGCAAAGATATTATTGTACATTGGGTCTCAGTTTTTATTGTTATTGGTGATGGTTATGGTTATGGTTATGGTTATGCTTATGTATCAACTATCAACAGTATATGCACTTATGGGTGATGATTCAAGAGATGTTGATATTAATGGAAACAGGATCGCATTTAAAAAAAAAATTATTTTATGCTCTGTAGATCTTGTTATGGATATGGGAGAAGTGCTAGTGTTTATTGTATTTTGCAATGGATTGTATTCTTAGCTGATATATGCAACTTATTAAATGTAATGTGTATTTGTCATTTTAAGTGTGTATTTTTGGGTTTTATTTTGAAGGTGAGGAGATCCCCTTGAGTAGATCATCTTCTAGCAGCAGGGATGTTGACTTTGAATTGGGAAGGGACGTTTCAAGCGCAGATACTCCATCTGGTGTTTTACAGGATATTGCAATGAAGTGTGGAACCAAGGTAATAGGAGCAAATTTGTGCCGTGAGAGAATAGTTGCAGATTAAGTTTTGTCTTACATTTCATCTTTTTTTTTTTTTTTTTCAATTTTCTGATTATAGGTGGAGTTCAGGCCAGCTTTGGTTGCTAGCATGAAATTGCAGTTCTCCATTGAGGTGTCCTATTCTCTTCTGCTTGCAAAGTTATTAGTTCATCTTTGGTTTCATTAGTATGATAATTTTTAGTCATTCATTCAGAATTATATCATTTTTCAAATTTTACCAATTTGCCTCAAGTAAAGAAACTAAATTAATTAGATGGAATAAATGTTTCATTTCAGTTTTGTCAATTTTATATACCTTTTTTTTTGGTTGTCTATAGAGATATCATTTTGCAGAAAATATCTTAAGTAGATATTTGGCCAGTAACCATGCTTTTATAGGCAGTGTGTCTTTTTAAAAATTAGCTAGACGACTAAGAATCTGGTTAGTGCATGAAAAATTGAAGTTAACAGGACACTAAAGTTGAATCATGAAAGAACTAGTATTGATAAATATATATGAACCTACAGATGCCATTCTTTTGTGGACTTTGTAAATCAACCTTGGGATATCAAAGCTTTGCCAAAGAAAAAACTAACCTTTTCATTACACCTAATATGCATACTCATAGAAATTCATTTAATAGAGACTTGGAGACTAGGGAAAAGGCAATATGAGAACTAAGGAGCTGGCAAGTTTTGTTTGGTGTCTGTTATAGTTTAGCCAGCTTCAGATGGGACTATGGGAGTGATCTTTTTATATCTACCATGACCTTTTGGTTGGAGGCTCCCATAGTCCCATCTGAAGCTGGCTAATCTCAAAATGTTATGGTAGATATAAAAAGATCACTCCCATAGTCCCAACCAAAGTCCTCCCATAGTCCCAAAAAAAAGACGAATCTTTAATAGTCCCATCTTTTTTTTTTGGGAATAGATACATGTTACTTCTAATAATTAGTCATATTAAGTGTTTTCAAAAATGCTATTTTGCAGTTTCTAAATTGAGGGATGGCACATATCAAAATAATCGAAGGATGGCACATGTCAAAAAAATTGAGGGATGGCATGCCTCTATGTGCTCATCTTGTGTTATTGTTTTCTGCAGGCTTGGTTTGCAGGAGAAAAAGTTGGTGAAGGAATCGGTAGAACAAGAAGGGAAGCTCAACGTCAAGCCGCAGAGGAATCCATCAAGAAGTTAGCTAGTAAGTTCTTGTTTTTCTAGCTGTAGTTGTTATTATCCAGCTCAGCTCATTCTGTAATTATTTAGAGTGTATGACGTAGATAGTTGGTCAAGTTAAATGATTAAGATGGTGTCCTTAGCACAATTTATTTTTCTTAAAAAAATTTCATACCGTCTAACTCTGTTATTACTTCTGAGTTTATAGTTGGCATGCTAGTTGTGCCACCTTCATCTCTTTTATCTTAATTTGTGGTGGTACTTGCAGGAAATCTCTCCTTGAAAATAGAGATTTCTTCTCTTAGTATTTCTCGTGTAATTCTGACCTTGGAAATGTTTTTGCAGATGTTTATATGTCACGAATTAAGTCTGACTCTGGTTCTGGGCATGGAGATACTAGTATATATTCAAATGCAAATGGGAATGGCTTTTTGGATGAGATCAATTCGTTTGGGAGTCAGCCATTGCCCAAAGACGACTCTCTGTCATTTTCAGCTGCGTCAGAGCCATCTAAGCTTCTTGATCCAAGACTGGAAGGGGCTAAGAAATTAATGGGTTCTGTCTCTGCACTCGAGGAATTAGTGAGATTTCAGGAACTTGAAAGCTTATTGTCATTATTTGGTTTATGTAGATTAACAGAATGTAATTAAATTTACAATTATTGTTGTGGCATTTGTTTTCAATAAACTTCTTCAGTGCATGGCGGAGGGCCTTGGGGTAGTATTTCAGCAACAGCCTCCACCTTCAGCAAATTCTATCCAGAAGGATGAAGTATATGCACAGGTATTCCGTTTGCTTTCTTTTTTGTATGGTTTAATTATTGAAATGAATTTTGAGACAGCTTTGTCTAGTAAGTTAAGAATAGTTTCGTTTTCAGATTTTGGGGAAACTAAAATAGTTGAAACAAGTTTAAAAGTAAAAGTACCATAAGAATTTGATATATGAAACTACAATGGTCCTTGGATTTAAATTAGTAACTAGGACATAATGATCTTGGATTTATCACCTTCCACGTGGATGGCATTTCTGTTCATGACGAATATTATAATCCCCCTCTTGTGGTGACGTGGTGGATAAAGATGAAAGACAGAGGTGGGATTCTCTCCCTGTTGGCACATTGGATCCGCGAGGGGAATGTGAATAAGGAAATGGTCTCTGGCATGAATTTATTCTTCATTTGTTAGGTGATTTATGTATTTTTTCGGGTCACAGGTAGGTGGTGAGCCATTTCTGGGATGAATATGGATCAAAATTCCTACCAGTCAATAGCTGACTTTCCATGAAAAGATTTTAAAAAATGAAATGCACATTGGATACTGAAACATGGAGTATTTCATTGTGGGGGTGTCAATAAGCTTTACTGACATCATTTGTTATAGAAAGAAGCTATACAATATTGTTATGATGTTACTTGTGTGGATTCTAACGTCATTGTTCTGTTGTAATATTTTGTTTTAGGTTGAAATTGACGGTCAGGTATTAGGACAGGGGATTGGATCAACTTGGGATGAGGCTAAGATGCAGGTATTTCGGTTATTGGGTATTCATGCACCTTTTTTTTTTTCCTCATATACGCTTTTTGAACATCTCACATGCTACTTTTCCTTAGGCTGCTGACAAGGCCCTCGGAAGTCTAAGATCAATGTTTGGTCAATTTCCTCAGAAACGTCAGGGTTCTGCAAGGTGTGTGATTTTTCCTGTTGCTAGTGTTAAGCTGTTATCTTTTGGAACACAGAAATTTGCGAGGCTGAACTGAGCAAGAACTGGTTTCCATTCCTACTTTTTTTCCATTTTGCCTCATATCAGAGACTATATGTAGGCTCTGTTCCTTATCCTCTTTCTAATTTGTTCCTTTAGAAGTCTCTCCCTTGTTTTTGACTTGCTTATCTTCAAATATGGGGATAAAAGGACTAGAAAGAACTACTAAAAAGATGATAGATAGAACCAAAAAACCCTTAGCCTTGTCCTGAAATTTTCTTGTCTGGTTGTTGATTATACATTTTATAGCTGGATAACACATGGAGGCGGCTTGTATGTCACATTTTGCTTCTGTTTGCTTTTATCATCAATAGTCGTGTCTTATGGATGCAGATGGACTTTGTCATTTTCCCACTGCTCTCTTAGCTGTCTTGTTTTTTATTTTATATTTTACCTTTATTTTTGTAATGTGGATCAGGTCATTGCAAGGGATGCCAAATAAACGTCTAAAGCCAGAATTTCCACGAGTTTTGCAGCGGATGCCCCCTTCCGGTAGATATCCCAACAATGCTCCTGTTCCATGAAAGACCTTAGCATTTTTTTTCATCCCACGGTTTGTGGATACCTTCAGGCGGCACATCTTGTATTGTACATATCATAGAGAATGGCAGGGAGCTTTCGGGATCCAAGACTGTCGGCTTTTGACTTCTTCACACCAGATTGACCTTATTGTGTCATTTTGGATTCTTTCCAGAGCAGGAAGGGATAATCTTGCCAAGTGACTGCATTTCTCAGATGCATATGTATGGGATTAGCAGTCATTCCTGTATTGTCTCTCTCTCTCTCTCTCTCTCTCTCTCTCTCTCTCTCTCTCTCTTTCTGTGGAGGCACACTTTGCTTTTATGTGGTTGATGCCACTCATGGCAACCACGTATGTTATCAAATTCTTCAGGAAGATCCTAACCCGTAGGAGTTTTGAACTTGGTGATGATCAAGGGCAGTGTCTGCTTCCGGCTTTCCCCATACAGCATATACTAACCATTGACGGCCTTCTTTTGTTGATCCCACCTGCCGGAAGATTGTGTTGATTTATGAGTACTGACATGGATGAACTCCTTTAATTGACTGAACTGTACTCATGGAACACAATTGCTTATCATAATCCATGGTTTGGATTTTTTCATCCAACTTGTTTTGCCAAATTTTTTTTTTTTTTATTGCATTTCATAAAAGTTGATGCGAACAATAATAATTATAAAAATAATATATCCATTAATAAGACGGTTGAAGTTAATCTAGTTCTAATATTGAACAGAGGCAGCCTTAAATTTTGGTGGCGAGTTTTTAAAATATATCATTTTAATTTTATTCCAAATTAAAAGATCCTAATCGGGTTCAAGTCACCTGATGTTTAAGCACTTCGACCTTTTCAATATGATTCATAAAAATTAAAATTTTAGAAATTTAGACAGGTTAAAAAAGATTATCTGAATTTTAAAGGCATCCGGCATAGTGAAATTGCTGTTTGTTGACAAGTCAACAATCATGACTACAGCGAAAGCTGCGAAACAACGTCGTTTCATAATTTGGAAAAATCATTTCACCTTCCTTTCCTTTCCTTCACCGTTCAGCAAGACTAAAATAAAAACGTCAAACACGAAAAAGAAAAAGCTCCGAGTCGCGTTAAAAAATCATACCAACATATATCTACCAATTTCCTACAACACACGCAACTGAAAACGCACAACATGTCGTCGTTTGATGCATTCAGCATGGACGGAGAAGAGCAAATCCAAAATCAACACTCAAATAACCACCCGTTCAACGACGATGCCGAGTACTCCAACTACGGCTCTTACTCTAACTTCAACGCTGCTGAAGATTTATCCGGCGAGCACGGCGACGTTTCCGTAGATCACGTGCAGTCTCCCGAGATCTTTAGCTACGAGAATCAGGAACCTGGCTATTCTCAGTCTCCATTCGGTTCTGATCATCCTGAGAACGGTAACGGTAACGGAAATGGATACGGTGATGATAGTGCGTTCGTCTCTGACGGTCCGATTCTTCCACCTCCCACTGACATGGAGCACGAGGAAGGATTCGCTCTCCGCGAGTGGCGACGGTAAGCTTATAGCCCTATGATTCATTTCGATTTTGATCAGATCTGTTAATATTCACTAAGCTGTGATTTAGTTGAATTTTAAATCTGTTAAACTGTTTATGAACTAAACTAATAAAGTTTTGTATAGCTTTTGTGTAATCTCTCAGATCTGTTTTTTCTACTAAGTTTGTGCTTAGATCTGATACTTCTTTTATTTATTGGTGATTCTTACTCTTGATTATGGTGGTTCAGTTGTTTGTGCTTTCTAATATTTAAAAATTGAGTTGATGGATGTAGATTATTCATTTGGAGTCACTTATTTAAGCAGTTGAATAGGTTTTTTTTTTTTTTATACATTACTTCTGAAGCTTAGTTTATTTTTAAGTTTGATCAAATCTATAATTCTGTTTTAGATCTGCACCTTGTTTATTATTTCAGATTGTTCCATAATGTGTATGCTAAGATGCGATTTAAAGAACTGTATTGGGCAGAGTTTGAGTTATGGAATTTTGGATATTTGATCTATTGAGACTTCTGTTGAATTGTTTTTCTTCGTTGGTTACAAATCAGATGTTCGTATCAAGTATTTATTACTGTTGCTTTGAAGCATTCTCCTATTATTGTGTATCCGTAAGGCTTTGATTTTCAGTTAGTGTATAGAAATTTAATTGGTAGCTCCTAGTTATAGTAATAAATAAATAGAGCTTATTCGAGCTCATCTAGGATTTTAGTCATTTTATTATAACTTGTATCACTTTCACCTCCCGGTAGAGTTTAAGTTTAAGCTTCTTGTATGTAAGGTTTATGTTAGAGCTCTGAATTTTTGTAATGGCTAATGGAAACAAATGAAAAGAAATAATAGATTCATTCCAACGATTTCACAGTCCACAAATGTTTACAAACAAGTTAAATGGAAATAAAGAGAAAAACAAACAAGAGACCACAAGGAAAACCTTACAAGCAAGACACCCACTAGTGCTGCCCCATTTCCCCCTCTCCTCACAACAACTCTAATTGCAAAAGTCCAAAAAGATTCCCACCTCATACGAAACTAACAAATATATACAAACACTCACACACACCTCTCTTGCCCTCATCATTACTCCTAACTAATTTCCTGCCATGTCAGCAGCCACTAAAATCTTCCCAGACAATTGGTCCTCACCTTTGCTCCATTCTTCTGTCACATACCTGATGGATTGTAGGCTTAATCCTTGAAACAACATGTGCTGGCTTAATGTTAATACCCATCTCAGGTTCTTCAGTTGGGCTAGCATTGGTGCCAATCGAGGGCCTAATAAGTTGTTGCCCCAGGTCCCTAACAGTTTATTCGATAGGGATTGACCCATTTAGTAGGTCTTACTTTTCAGTGTTGCGGTGTTTAATTAAGCATCTTAGTTATGTTTATTCACCATTGGACTTATCTCGGTTAGCATCAACTGTTTGACCTGTTTGAACAACTTTCAATTTTAACCCCATGCTCAATGATGAGCTTTTGTAAGGATGGAATCATATTGGCAAAAACCAATTGGCAAATATGACAAGATGAGCATGAGGAGCCTCTGTAAGGATGGAATGACATTGGCAAAAATCAATTAGTAAATATGACAAGATTTTCTCTGGAGCGTATTCATTTTCAAGAGATGATGGGAGACTTCCTTTGTGGGGTTAGTTGTGCTGCCATTATGGTTTTGAAAGCAGCTTTAGTTTTAAATTTTGTGATGGTTCCAAATTCCAATTCACCTGAAGGTGGGTTTAGCCTATGGAATTGAGAACCTAAATTCTTTCTGCCTGTGCAGTATTATGGATTTTTCTTTTAACAGGAAATCTCTTATGATGTTACTCTACCTTGTCTCAGTGTGAAGTTCTTTTGTTCTTTCTGGAAATCCATGTATAAACAGAAAATTTTCTTTCTAGACATATTGAGATTTATGTCCCCATGATATTTATTTTGTTTTACTGGCATTTACTTGGTGTAGTCAAAATGCAATTCAGCTTGAGGAGAAGGAGAAAAGGGAGAAAGAAATGAGAAATCGGTTAGTTGAAGAAGCTGAGGAGTATAAACGAGCTTTCTATGAGAAACGGAAGCTTAATATTGAGACTAACAAGACTAATAACAGAGAAAGGGAGAAGGTATGGTTTTCAGGATATCTTCTTGTTCAAATTTTTATGCTCATTGTGCCATGTTTGACTCTACATATCTGGCCTTTTTCTGGAACAGTTATTCTTGGCCAATCAAGAAAAGTTTCACAAAGAGGCTGATAAACAGTACTGGAAAGCAATAGGAGAGCTCGTTCCTCATGAGGTTCCAAACATTGAGAAGAAGAGGGGGAAGAAGGATCAAGAAAAGAAACCATCAATTACAGTCATCCAGGGACCAAAGCCTGGCAAACCCACTGATCTTTCAAGAATGCGGCAGATACTGGTGAAGCTGAAGCACGCACCCCCACCTCACATGGTGCCGCCGCCTCCTGTGAAGGATGCCAAAGTCGGAAAGGATGGAAAAGATGCCAAGAACGGAAAAGATGCGGCCCTAAAAAAAGGAACAACCGCGGGACCAGCTAAAGATGCCACCACCAATGGTTCTTCGGATCCACCCAAACAAGATGCTCCAGTTGCAAATGACCAGCCTGCTGCTGAACCCAAGCCAACACCAGCTGCCTAATTCATAGAATGCTCTGTTTACTGCTTTCCTCTGTTCAATTCTATTCTCAATATCTTGAAATTCTTATTATTTCTTGTTTTAGACATATTTTGTCCACGCCTATGGAAGTGTTATTTTTTCTGAATTTTGGAGTTTTGTAATTGTTATATGGTTTATGGAATTTTTTTTTTTGCCTTTTTTTGGGGGGATTTTTTATTTTGATTTTTTGTTCTGTTTGAGTATTAAACTTGTTTGTTTGCATGGAGAATACGTTAAAAATTGAACCTCCATCTCATGCGATTAAATAATCAGTTTAAGAAAGATTAAATAATAATCTGCAAATTGCAATGCAATTTCCCTGGCACAACATCTGCAACAACTAAATAATTTAAAATTACCCAAGATCTGAAAAATAATACATCAATATTGCTACGGGAATGGTACAAAATTATTCCCATGTTCTTTCATCATTAAACTCACTCTCTGTGCTCAAGTTCTTTTGGCAATTAGACCTCAAGAACCCAAGTTCATTCTTTTATCAAATTGAATGAAAAATACCCCAACACTCAAGAATCAATCGCCAGAATATGCTTCATTCTTCATCTAGGCGTCACCTGTGTAATTGTTTCAGGAACAGAGCTCATCTGAAGAGTGGAGTCTGTTGATTTTTTATTTGATGAAGCCACACTACTATTTCCTTCTGAGTCTTGGAAAAAACCAGGGGCCGTGAGCTCCTCCTCCTTGAGCCGGGTGTTCTTCGAAAGCATCTTCACTACTTGACTCATTAGTGGTCGTCTGCTAGCAGCTGCTTGTGTGCAGAAAAATGCTACTTTTATGTACCTAATAACTTCATCTGGTGGATAGTCCCCAATCTCTGAATCCACTAGCTCCAAGAGTTCCCCCTCTTGGTGGAGTTTCCATGCCTATTGAAGCAAACAAACAAATCATTTGAAGAACCATATTTTAACTTCTTGAATACTATTAACTTCCCCGAAACAAGGTGCAGGAAAGTAAATGGATGCGAGCAAGCAATACAGGAATGTCAACATGGTAAAGAAACAAAAACTCACCCATTCTAGAAGCAATTTATTCATCTGTGACCATATTGCCTTTCCGCTGTTTCTGCCACTAATTATTTCAAGTACAAGGACCCCGAAACTGTAAACATCAGCCTTCATGGTCAACTGTCCACCCAATACATACTCTGGTGCCAAATAGCCACTACACATAAAACAATCGCATTAATTCAGTGATCTACATGTTATTTCATTTCAATTTATACAAGAATTTTGAGAATAGACCGGTAACATACGTTGTTCCTGCTATCCTTGTGGTAATGTGAGTGATATTATCTGGAAAAAGTTTAGCCAATCCAAAATCTCCTATCTTTGGATTGAACTCTTGGTCAAGAAGTATATTACTAGCTTTGATGTCTCTATGCACAATATGTGGCACAAGTTCTTCATGAAGGAATGCAAGACCTTTAGCGATACCCACACAAATAGCAGATCTTTTTTCCCAGTTCAGCTTTATATTTCTTTTTGTTGCACCTACAACACGAGGAACAATTATACATTCACTCTTCCCATGTGTATAAAGATTAAAAAACCCGCCTATCATGCTAAAATTTCCATTGAACTCACCTAATAACATACGATCAAGACTGTTGTTTTCTAAATATTCATAAACCAATATCCGCCTAGTTCCTTGGATGCAGCAGCCAATCAACTCAACAAGGTTTGGATGCCTGACATTTGTTAGAGTCATGATCTCAGTAATAAATTCTCGCACCCCCTGTTTTGACTCGGCAGAAAGTGGCTTCACAGCAATGTGTCTTCCATTTTTTAGGATTCCCTAACAATATTGGAATAGAGTGAATATTTGTAAAACAATTTTTGCAAACACAATTTAGACATACACAATCTTCACAGCCTGTAACATAGACATTGTAAAGTGATGATGTGCCATGAAACCAGATACTAAGAATATCTGGCAGCTTACAAATTCTTTAAGAAAACATAGAGGAGATATGCTGCAATATAATGATTATCAATTCATATTAGTAACTGATGGTCTTCCAGACCAGTAATAGCATAGTTTAGTCCTAAACACATGCGAATACATAATATGCAAGATGATATTGAATATTGTTTCATATTCTATCCTCACAGGTTAAACCATCAGCAAATTTTGAGTACCTTGTATACAGTTCCAAAACCTCCTCGCCCTATCTTATTGCTTACATGAAAATCATCCGTCGCTGATCTTAATTCAGTGTAAGAAAAATGGTTGACATTGCCAAGTAATTCCCCTAGGCAGATAAACAAAATTTACTCAGAAACAACCAAAAGATGATAGAGCATAGAGCAGTAAATGTATAATGGGATTTTGAACTATATCACATCTAAAATGGTAACAAGAGCAAACTAAACACTTAAAATTAAGATGATGCACTCAAAATTCTTAAATTGAGTCATTTAGAACAAACAATTTCTCACAGTAACTGACCAGTAAACTTTATTAGGCCTAAGCCTTCAGGAAGAAATGGTTTGGGATCAAACTTTCTGTCATTAGCTTAAATAACACCTCATGTAATGTTCAATACAGTAACTCATTAAAATCCTCACCATCTATGCCATGGGGAGCCTCTCGCTCTCGCTCTCGCTCATCACTTTTCTTGTATAAACCGCTGCCACCAAAGCATCCACAACTCATATTTGCTTGTTGATGTTCAGCTGCTACCTCCCAGTTGACATGGATACCATACCCTCTAAACACACAATGAAATCCCATTTCAGGTATTTTTAATTAATACCCAGATCATCAAATCAATTTTTAAGTCAAAGATCAAATAACAATAAACATCATCTGATCTGATTCAGCTAATAACATCAAACATCACAAAAAAAAGGGCACTTAAAACTGTTACCTCGTCAAGTTGATGAGTAAGACAGACCCTTAAGAGCTCTTAAATCTTTCTCCAATTTTTTCGTTTAACAATTTGCTATGCTTCCTCTTTGTTGGGCATGAATTGAAAGGCCACGAAATTTTTTTCTCTGTTTTTGATTTTCTCTCTTTATTGTATTTGTTTCAATGAGCCGTCTTTAAATTGAATAATATTAATGTGAAAACTATTTTTAATTTTTTTTTGCTGACGTGCTTTTTTAGTATAAGTTGTTTGATTGACCATGTTGATTTTGGTTGGAATCGTGTAAAAGCGGTCACCTGCTCCAGCCTCAAGCTTGAAACCCAGTCTTCGCGCGTTCTCACAGCCAACTGACAGCGACAGTTTTTTCTGTTATTTTCACCCTCCATTTATTACCGTGATTGATAATTTTGAATTAAAAATTAAATAAAACAAAAGTTAGTAAACAAATCACATATTACTTTGTAAATAAATAATCACAAGTTAAACGATGCTGACATTTTTACGACGGAACTACAATTGTCAACAACGATATTAAGAAAAATTTCCACAATTGACAACTGGTGATACTGATATTTCTTAGATTCCTTAAAATTGGAAGACATTTTCAAAAATTAAGCAGTGTGTATATGTAATTATTGATGTTTAAGGCAGTTTATAAAATTATTTTGAAATTTAATCAAAGTCTAGACCTTAAAATTACGTTATTATTTAATATTATTTGACCCTATTAACTTAGTTTAATTGAATTATTTAATGAGTAAGTCAATTGTTATCGGTTCTGAAATAGGAAGTCATCATGTACAAATACAAACTTGGTATGATCTAAATAGTATATACGATATTTTTCTTTTATTTCTATGAAAAGATTGTAGATTCCACATAGATTATTATATTATTTCAAACATTATAGGAATCATGGAAATATAAATCAATGGAGACTTTTCAAATTTGTTTTGGTATTATTAAAATATCTTAAGTTGAGAATTAACCGAATTTACTTTTAAATAATAAATTATAATAACAAAGTCTCACTAATACATAAATCCCTTCTTATAAATAAATTTATTTATTTATTTAAAGATACACGACTCTTTTTAGTCATGGGTTTCAGGTTGACAGTTGAGTATCAAAAGCCAAAATATTTATGTATATATGGAGAAATTTTTTGATATAATGTAAATATGTATGATATAATATTAGAAATTAATAAATATATGACATATATAGTTGTATTTTTTTTAAAACAGTAATTATATTTAATATATTAAACACGTATGGTAATTAAATATCATTAGATTATTGCCTGAATGATATTATGATTGTTGATTTTAGCTTTTCTAGCTAACATGAGTATGGGTTTTGGGCACCGAAGGAACTCCCATTTTCCTGGCACTTGAGTAATGGTGGCGCCGTAAAGAAAAAAATTAATCGAAAAGCAAAGGGCGAAAAGCATGACCTATTTGTTTATGATGTGAACTCTACTTTCTTAATATACGGCTGGTTTTTATGTTAGAGTGTATGTCGTAAAACTAATTATGGATGTAATAGTTTAAGGTATATTGTTTGTAATAAAGTTTATTATTTATTAATAAAAGACATTTGTTAACTACACATTATTACATCCATATTTTATGTGTATGTCCTGAGACATTATGTCAGATGAATATCGTTAATTCAAAAGACGTTTGCGATTATGAGAATCAACGATATTTATATATGTCTCAAATTAAGTTTTTTGGTAAAATGTGATTGTTATACATCACAATAATATATCACTTGACCAATATTGATGTGTGTCGCCTAGATTGACATATGATGTTAATAGAATGGATGATGAGTCTCATATCATAAGGACACAGACAATAGATGTTTCATTAGTAGAATTAAATATCGAACACGACCACAGAAGCGTAAGATCACATGGTAATATTATCTAAGGTTATTGATCTTCGTAATAATACATTAGTGTCATCATATCCTCTAACCTGAGATCATATGATGACTTGTGCGATAATACTCTTGGTTCACTCGTACATTTTCATTCGACTATCCACGTCATTTGAATAAATGTTAGATGACCTTGAGCGATTGACGTACGAAGTTAGGGGTGAGCATCGGTTCCGGGTCTACCCGGAACCGGTTGGAACCGGACCGGAAATCCGGATTTGGAACCGGAATCGATTGTAACTGGTCCGGTTCCGGTTCCAATTATAAGGAACCGGTTGTAACCGGTCCGGTTCCGGTTCCAGAATAAGAGGAACCGGAACCGGACCATAGAACCGGAACCGGAACCGCATTTGAGAACCGGATTGGATACCCGATTTTGATACCCGAATTCGGACCCGATTACATGAACTGTCTTCAGAGTGACCTTCCTTTCTTGCCTATTAGTTTACTCTTGCAAAAGTCTCGCTACCAAAGCCAAAGGAAATATGAATATTTTTTATACTCAAATTTTTATTACTATATGCGAAAAAAGATTAATATTCAGTGACTTAAAGGTGATGTTGATGAGAGAAAGAAGAAGATCCAATGGACTGTTGTGTCGATGAAAAAGAATGTGTTGGACTTCAGTGGTATCAAAGCTTCATTTCTTGATCGGGTTCACGAGCTCTTAGGCAAAGGTGTTTCTATGCAACTGATAAGTACTGCAGGTCATGCAGACCCAGATTTGGTCTCTCTGTTTCATGAACAAGGTCATGCATTACAAATTTAGAACTATCACCACTTGATATTTCAAAAATTGACCTTGACACCAAATCTTCAAAATACTCTCTGCCCCATTCTTCTGGTTGCTTATTGCCTTCTGATTAATGCGTGCATCTTGAACATGGACCAACAATATTAATAGGGTAATTCGGAACCGGACCGGAACCGAATTGGAACCGAATAATAGGGTACCCTATTTAATTGGGTAGGTTCCGGTTCCACTTAGTTAGGAACCGATTTTTTCTGGGTAGGTTCCGGTTCCATGCGGAACCGGAATCGGAACCGGTTTTGCTCACCCCTATACGAAGTCACATATGCTTCAAGATGGGATCTGATAACTTTGATAATTAAAGTTATAGATGTTTCAAGGAAACTTAAAGTTGTGGATATAAGTCTTTGACTAAAGCAGTCGATATCTTAGAGATATCAAATGCACAAGATAAAGTTTAAAGATATATATATATATATATATATCGAGTATAAGGATTTGACCTAATGATGTGATCCTACCAGCATGGATCGATTTCGTTTGTTTAAGCTTATTTATTATATATTTTTATATATGGAACCAACATGAATGTCCGTTTTTATTTATTATTTGGGTTAGTTTATTTTATTTAATTATGGGTTCAAAATGGGCTAGAAATTAGGAGTTATGGGTTTTTAGTTGGTAATGGATAGTTTAGGGCTATATTAGTCTTTTTAGCTCTCTTAGGGTTTGAGTATGTTGCTATTTAAACTCAAAAACACCTCTTAATGAAGCACCCTAATTTTTGTGCGTGAATAGTACTTTTATTTCTTGAGATTGAGAAATTTTATCATCGTTCAGTGATTGAACAAAGACTTATCAAAGGGTTGGCATCCTTTGTGGCGTCCTATTTGCTGGCAAAATTTATCTGAGGCTATCTCCAAGGGTTTTCAAGGACAGGTTCTTTGGGGGTTTACGGGATCTTGGATCGGGTTTCGTCTGTTTCGTATCCTGTTTCGTATCAATTGGTTATCAGAGCCAGATTTCAGGTCTGACTTTTTCTTCTTTCTGTTTCTTCTAATTTTTTTTTTCTTTTAGTCTCTCAATCTTGTCTTTTTGTTACTGTGTCGTTGAGCAAAAAAAAAAAAAAAAAAAATTTGAATTTTCTTTGCAGACTGCGAATTTTTCTTCATTTCCTTGTGTTTTCGGACTTTTGCATGTGATTATAGGCTGTTAAAAAAAAAAAAAAAAAAAAAAAAAAAGAAAGAAAAAAAAAAAAAGGAATTTCGAAGTCAATTCTACGCCTGACATTGGGCTTAGAGATTGTTGCTTTGAAGTTTTAAAATTGTTAACAGGTCTGACACAAAAAAAAAAAAAAAAAAAAAAAAAGGGTCTGCGACGCAAAAAAAAAAAAAAAACAAAAAAAAGAGTACTAATTTTGTTTCAGCATCCTTCTTATTTTTTTTTTCTTTTTCTTTCCTGTGTTTCGTCTGATCAGGCAAAGTTTGATCAAATATCTTGTGTGTTAAGTTGTGCTAGGGATTGCCTTAGTGTTCCTTAATCGAAAAGAAAATTTTTGGTTGAATTTGTCACTGAGTTTTGAATCTGATTTTGTGTGTGTTTTGTTTCGAGTCTCATGTGGTTTTTTTAGTCTTATTTTTGTCTTGTCTTTGTCTTTGTCATTTTTTTAGTCTTTTCTTCCTTCTTGAGTTTGTTTTTGTCAAGATGCCAAGTGCATTGGTTGATATTATGGGGCACCTAAGAGATAATATCTCTCGTACCAGAGTATTTGTGAAAGATGAGGTGTGCAGTGTGATTATTGATGGGGAACAGTGGGCTAATTTAGTTAGTACCAGCCTCGTGGAGAAATTGAGGTTGTCATTGCGAACCCATCCTAAGCCTTATATGTTGCGAGGTTTGCCTAATTGTGATGAGGTTAAGGTGGAGTATCAAGTCATGGTTGCCTTTACTACTATGAGGTTTCATGATGAAGTATTATGTGATGTGGTGTTTATGCTTGATTGTCACGTATTGTTGGGTGGGTCATGGAAGTATGATAGACAAGTGTGGCATCATGTTGAGAGGAGTAGGTACATTTATGTCACGGAGCGGAGGTCAGTGATTATTTCTCTTTTAACCCCACAACAAGCCTATAAAGATCAATTAATAATGAAGAGGAGAAGTGAGGTTGAAAAGAGGAAAAAAGAAAGAGCTGTCGAGTGCTTAGCAAATAAACTTTCTAGTGATATTGTTAATGTCAAAGAAGAAAATATGAGCATGGTAGTGAGTAAGCAAGTAGTGATGAGTGAGAGTGATGCGAAGGCTGTTGCTATTTCTGAGGTGGATGACGTAGCTGTTGCTGGTGATGATAAATTTGAAGCTCAATACATGGCTAACTGTATTGATGCAATTACATGTGTAGTCGAATGCGTTGAGAATGTTGAGCATCCAAATGAGAGTAGTGAGCCGGGAAACACATGGGTAAATACGTGTGAGAGTTTTGTGAGTGTCAAGCATGTAGAATTTGTTGTGAATGAGAATGAGAGTGTGAACTTAATTAGGAATCTCATTGGGACGGTGGGTGAAATAAAATTAGATATTGCCCAAGAGTATGGGCAAGAGGGAACAATACACAAGCATTATTGTACTAACATTGCCATTTTTCTTCCATGTGATTTTTCCTTGTTCCAGAATAATCGTCCAATTGATTTTATCATTACTATCTATGATCCGGGCACGGATTCGAGGACGAATCCTTTTCAAGAGAGGGAGAATGATGTGATCCTACCAGCATGGATCGATTTCGTTTGTTTAGGCTTATTTATTATATATTTTTATATATGGAACCAACATGAATGTCCGTTTTTATTTATTATTTGGGTTAGTTTATTTTATTTAATTATGGGTTCAAAATGGGCTAGAAATTAGGAGTTATGGGTTTTTAGTTGGTAATGGGTAGTTTAGGGCTATATTAGTCTTTTTAGCTCTCTTAGGGTTTGAGTATGTTGCTATTTAAACTCAAAAACACCTCTTAATGAAGCACCCTAATTTTTGTGCGTGAATAGTACTTTTATTTCTTGAGATTGAGAAATTTTATCATCGTTCAGTGATTGAACAAAGACTTATCAAAGGGTTGGCATCCTTTGTGGCGTCCTATTTGCTGGCAAAATTCATCTGAGGCTATCTCCAAGGGTTTTCAAGGACAGGTTCTTTGGGGGTCTACGGGATCTTGGATCGGGTTTCGTCTGTTTCGTATCCTGTTTCGTATCACCTAACCATGATCTCATACTCGATAAGAAACATAAATATCGGAAGGAATGAGATGATATGTTCGAAGTGTATTCTAACAGGTTCATATGTTTTCCCACTTCATTCATCGACTATGGTTCATGGCTTGCTGTTAGGCGATTACCCATGGTATGTGGAATATCATAGAGATGAAATATTAAAGAGTTAATATTATTTAACTGCTACTCGATAATGAAACTAGGACGGTCGCACAATATAGTTCTCGTCTATGTTACAAATTTGAGGATGTTTATTAAAAGTTAATAAATGATTATTTTGGCATTTCCTAATTTGATTAAGATATTCGATATATTTCAGAAAAATTAATTTGATTAATAAATTCGAAATATAAAATAAGATTTAATTGTTTAATTAAATATTTGATATTTATATTAAATAAATTAAATGTATTTTTAATTAATTATTAATTAAAATCAAGTAAGTAAAATTAGTTAATTAATTATTATGCCAAAAAAATATTTAATCAATTGGGATTTAATTTAGTGGGCTAGCACCCAAATTAATTAAAGTTATATTTAAGATTAAATAGGGAAGTCTTTATTTAATTAGGATTTCTAATTTGATTAAATATCCTAATTTTATTTTAAAAAAGAATAATAATAACAAGAAGGTCTTGTTGTTCACGTTGAAGGCAAAAAGAAAATAATGACAAGAATGTCTTGTTGGTCACGTTGAAGGCAAAAAGAAAAAATAATAACAAGAAGGTCTTGTTGTTCACGTTGCTTTATATATATATATATATATGCATGCGCAAATACAGTAGTATAAATATAGATTAAGCGAAAATAATTTTTTAGTGATTTCGTCTCTCTATTGGAATAGTTCCAATTTATTTCTAAAGACTTCAAACATCCTATAAAAGAAAAGCGTTTCTTTTGTTCTCAAAAGTGGGAACGATTTGTTCGTAAAAGAGTGCTAGTGTGTCAACTAGAGGTGCAACGCTTGGTGCACTACTACAAGAGAAAAAACAATGAGGATATTCAAAGGCTCGAAAAAGATAATAAGTATATCAATGTATGTTTTATTATTAGTAAATATTATATTGCATGCATGTTAAAATTAATATAGATTAATTTAATAGTATATTGTTTATATCAACGACATAATCACGATTCTTAAAGTGATTTTGAAAGAAAATTTTAAATTCCAATCACATGGATGCTTCCGCGCTAACCCCAAAATCTTACATTTTAATCTGTAATTCTGTTTTGATGCACGTGGTTTGGTGGTAAAGAATTCAAGATTTGATTGTCAAATCTCGAGTTCGAGTCTAAAGATGTATTTTTTATAAGAGTTTGTGATAGTCGAAAATTTTATCTTTTTTGTTTAACTTTGAGTCGAGTGATTTGACGGTAAAATTTAAACATTTGAAAAAAAAATTGTGTTGGTTTAAAAGAGAGATTTGTTTTAAATAGAAATATTAAACCATTCACTGAAATAATAAAATCATTCTTCTGTTAGGGTTGGTGGTCTGAGCGTCAACTCACATCGTATTTATAATCGATTCATGAATATAAATATTTTTTCCATATAACGAAATGTGCAGTTACAACGTAGTTTGTAATTAACATTGTGAAGTGTCACTATAAGTTGTATATTCTCAATTAAAGTTAATGGTCAAAATTTACTGACGCATGTCGAATAGTAAAATCCATTGAGACCAATACATGTCGTAAATTGAGACTTGATTCGATGGTCTATCATAGTGAACCATAAGTTTATGGAAACTCGTATATGTATGGAGGTGTTTATTCGATAAATATTGAATGACTCACAGGAAAATTCATAATAATAATACATCAACGTCAATAAGAATTTTTTCGAATCGAGTAAGATGCAACTTACAAAAGGAAAGTTAATAAGCAGAAAATGTATACGGGAGGGAGAATGTGGAGTGGAATTTCAATCTTCTTATGCATGGGAGCCGGAAAATGCCCAATTAGCTTCGCTGCCGACACGTGGCATGCTTATCATCCTTGATTGAAAATCAACATCGAAGTTAGCCCCACACATTGCTCCCTCACTGTCAATTCTAGGCATTGCCTTCATCTTACTCGATGGATGCTCAAAGCTCATCAGCCCTTGCTCACTGTGAAACATGCACCCTACAATGCAATTGCACCCACCGTATTATTATCATTTATCAAGCTACCAAGAAAATATCAAATTTAAAAAATAATGACATTTTAAATAACATTAAAAATTTCACATACCGGTTGGAAATGGTGCAAATGATTTGGCACAGCTTGCTTTTATGAGCTCCAAATTATCAGAAATGACCACAGACCCATCAGCTGCAATGCCCCAGAAGAGTCTCACTCCTTCATCAGCATCCTGTACAAAAGAAAAATGTCTCAATAAGAACATGCAAGTAAGAATGAGATATATTATTATGAATGAGCTTTCCTTTTAGAGAACTTGCCAGTGCAGCAAAGACGGTTCCAGCCTTGCAATCATAAAGCACAAAACCAAAGCTGCCATCAAGATCTCGTAGGACCTGATGGGCCGGGTATGGGCCGCGATCACGGAGGGTCCGGTATGCTTCGATAACAAACATGGCCTCATTGCTTCCTTTAGAAAGCCCATATTGTTTGTTGAGGTTGCTTAAGTTGTTCAAGCTCCCCATGAATATGCAGTATATGTTATCCAAGCCACAAAACAGCCTGCAGGACATGTCTCATATAAAAAAAAATCAGATAATATAAGAATCTCTAAATAAAAAGAAAATATTTCAAGAATAATTATATAATATTTATCAAATGGGTACCTTTGAGAAATGGAGAAAGGATTTTCAGGTGGCACAAAAGCGAGAGCAGCTGCATTGGCAAAGTTGATTGAAAAAGCATTAGAAGGCTGCTGAGAAGTTAAAAATTCATTGAAAATATCCTCAGGATGCTTAGGCTTTTTTGATGAACTCAATGAAGCTGGGCTGTGAAGCTCTTGAGGTGGATTCACTATCCCTTTGTTGAATATTGCCAACATCTTTTTTTCTTCCTTGCTGGGACAAATAAAATCTTGAGAGATACTTGATTGTGATTAAAAAGAAGTAGGATGGAGAAAGAAGAGCCTTGCTTGGAATATTTATAGTGAAAAGGGCTGAAACAGACGTGGCAACATTATCCAAAACTCGATTCATTTCATGCTTAGGATACACGTAGCATTAATTTGTATTGAAAATGTATTAATTATTTATTAATTTGTATTGAATAAGGAATACGAGGAAAATGGTCACAGGTTCGTTTTAATCTTATCCACATGAAAAGTCAAGTAGTTGTGACTGTCACGTGACAGTGATCTGAGTCAGCAAATCATTTGTCTCGGTGAATTCCAGCTACTTCATTCGTGTAACTGTGTAGACGTCGGCTGGTCAACTCTATTCGCTAGAAGTAATGACAGTCGTAAATCACGACTAATTGGTATTATTGTCGGACACTAACAAAGAGATATTAACAATTTTCTCGTTTAAACATTTCATCGCAACCAAATAATACTGCAGTAAATATTTTCAATATTTTAAGATGGTAAATTTATTTGAGAAAATCATATCACCGAAGCTAACTGCGAATCTTGTTCACAGCAACTGAAATTTAAGTAATAAATTACAAACAGAAGGCTGAAAGGGGAAAATATATTCATAAACAATCTATGTATGCGATCAATTCGACTTAGAAGCATCTATAAAAAAATTTGGAGGTAAATGTTACAAACCTATACAATGCAAAATAAAATATGCCCATTTCAAGCACTATAGTCTCTGTTGAAATATTTGTCTTCTGGGTAATAGAAGGCATTCACAGTATTGCCTCCAAATTTCCTGCCATTTAGTGCATTCTTTGCAGTGGCACAACCAGCAGTGTCATAATACTCCAAGAACACCTGCAAGTAAAACCATACTATATGCATAAGACAGCAGCAAACAGAAAAAATCAACTTTCCAACACAAAAAGGAAAATTACCTTTCCAACACCCGGCATCTGATCTCCATTTGAATCTGGCCGAGGAATAACAACGTTCACCAAGGTTCCTAATAATTCCGCCCAAAGTAACTTGATGTTTAATATTACTACTAAATATATGTCCAAAACAGAAAATCTATACATTATTTTGCCAAGTCCATTTGTTCAGCAAACATTCCGTCAACAGCGGTGACCACACCAAAAATGTAGGCAAATATGGCACATTATTAGAGAGAGCAGGCTTTGTTAATGTAGCAGCCACATCAATGACAAATTCATTTTTTAGTATTAGTGTCAATGGCACTACTACTACATTCTCTTTCACTCTTTGATGACATTTGCATATATGGATTAGTTCAAAGGACTAGTTATGTATATATATCTCTATCAGAATATATTTTTTGTGGGCACAAAATAAGATGCAAGCAATTATTTTTTAGCTTAAATATTCTAATTTTGTCACTGCAATGCATACCATATTTACTGCATTCTTCCCTCATGTCTTCTAATATTTCTTCATACTCTTCGTCATCTGCAAGTGCATCAGCAGTAATTGCCTTTAACATTCAGGGGAAAAAAAAAAGTATCAGCCACCAGTCAGTTATAATAAACCCATCAAATTCAGGGATAGAATCATATGGTCTAAATTATGCAACCAAGTCATTTATCATTTCTTACAATCTATGAGGCTGTATTTCGCCTTTGTATCAGATAAGGAAAAAGAAGTTACTCAAGTTTAATAGCTTTGCTATATAAATCAACAATATTATATCCTTTCCTTGAGAGAATGATAATATTGTGGGAGAAGAATCAAAGTAGGAAATCTAGAGAAAAAGGGGTGTTACATTATGAACAGGCAAATATACCTCAGTCAAGCATAAAACTTTAGCCGGAGTTTCTCCAAATAAAGGTGACATTCCTCCTAAAGGAAGATTCATGACACTGGTTTGCAAGGCCATTTTCTGAGACAAATATTTATATAAGTCGATATGATTTAATGAGATTAAATAATACACACACACACACACAAAAAAAGCAGCACCAGAGGTTTGATATACCTGGATAGCAATATGCTGTTGGGCCTGAGCTAGTATACTTTCTTGTTCAGTTTTAGACTGCCCACTGCTGTAAAATCCAATCAGGTAGTTACAAGGTTTAAGGCCTAATTTATGGTGATAGAATATTCAGAGATGCATGTAGATTGACAACTAATTCGAGGAAATATTGCAAAATATGCTTGTAGTACTATCAAGAGAACACAGAAGAAAATTAAATCTGATGTTTCAGACACCAAAAGTTTTCTTCAACATAAAATACACGAGAAAATTGAATGTGTGGTACATCTTAAGAAATTTGGACTGAAAAGAAAACTGAATGAGTTGTATATTTAAAAAAAATTGGACTGAAAAGGTTTATGTTTTATTAGAGTTGAAACAATATAAGCACAACAGCTCCAAAACACAAGTGAGGATCTTCTTATGACATTTCTTCCCCACTAAAAGTATAATTTCCACATCAATTTTAGTAAAACAATCTTTTCCTAAATATTTCCTCAACTAGAGGACCATAAAAGAGGGAGGAAATGGAGGGGCAAAGGAAAAGAACACAATCACACAATCAGATCAAGGGGAAGGCATAGTGAAGCTAAAAGATAAAGTAATTATCTTGAATCCCAACCCAAATTCTCAAGAAACACAAACCTGGCAGTAGCACGCCGAACAGTTAAAGTTTTATCACCCATTTTCAAGCCATTAAGAGCTGCACACGCTATGTCTGTCACCATTGGATCCTGAAATGCTTGTACATTAGTTGAATAGTAACCAGAAATATATGCAATCCAGCGTTATAGTAAGTATGAATGTACTTGTATGTATTTATGACGGAAGGTAAAGGGCCAGGTAATAAATAACTAATTCGAAAGCAAATAAAAGAAAAGCTCATTAACTGCAGCCAAAGCATTCTTCAAGAAATAAATGTTTTGGGTCACAAACACACCGTATCCAAGTTGAAGATCTCTGTAGCCATGATGTTATTTACCTGATAAACACAGAAACCATATCCTTTAGAGTTCCCTGTGTCTCTATCCTTAACAAGGTCAAAACCACGAAGAGTCCTACAATAGATCGAAAGTGTTATTAAAATTTTGGACACCATAATTGATCACATATATGATATCGGGTATAGATTTACCAATGTAAAAGTACAAAACAGACGCATTAACACCGTAAATTCTGGAATAAAAGAAGTTAAAAAGGAGTGGAGAATGGCTAAGATTTTAAGGCCATACCCAAAAGACTCCAGCAACTCTCTTATCTGGGTTTCAGTGAAGTAATATGGTAATCCACCCACAAAGACACGATCAGGTCCCTCTGCTCCACCAATTGTACTGTTAATCAAATGAATTAATCAACAGACAAGGAAGAAGTTTCAACCAACTACTTATATGTCATCACAAAGTATAAATATTCTTATTGAAAATGATAATAAAAGTAGAAAAACTGAGAGCGTGGAAAATTAAGGGTCCTCCCTTTGAGGGATACAACACTGGACTATAACCAATAAACATCATTCACACAATACTAATGCTACAAATCTACAATAATGAAGAAACATTCTTTTGACCAATCTTCAAACTAATAATGGTGCTAGGTTACCCTGGTGCAAGTCCAACAGCTGCCAAGTTCAGGTTCGGACTTGGTTGGCCAGGACCAAGTGCAGCAGCTAATGTGGGGTTGTAATCCGTAGGCCTTCTTACCCTCACAGCAACCCCCTGGCAAGATCGCAAGGTGCATGTCAAATAACAAACTAGTAAAGTAGTGATGTCCCATAAATCACATGTTATTCATTATAAACAAGCAGTAAGTTAACTAAGTATTAATATCTTCTGCCATTCACTCACAATAATCAAAATAAAGAAAGAAAGAAATTTACATGCCTCAAATATAATCCCATCTAATGCCATTGCATTACTCGCTTCTTCAACAGTTCTCATCTCCACAAATGCAAATTTCTTCTCGTGATTGATGTAAACATTCACTACCGCATCACCTACAAGTTCAAAAATACCAAATTATGGACCCCATGCAATATGTGAGATGCATGTACCTAAACTCATTCAGAGAAATAAGCATGTTGGAAATACCCGGACCAGCAGAATTCCCTCCAATAGCGGTCATAACATGGCTAAAGAATGTTGCAATTGTCTGTTTCAAACATACAAACAACCTATCCATCATGATTTACAAAATAAAAGGAAATTATCCATCCTAAATTGGTGAAAAGCAGAAGAGGTCAACTGAAATAATTTCAGTCCAACTCAACAAGTGAGTCACAGTAAAGAGCGCACAAGTTAGCTTATTAACACTAAACTTACTGAAAAACAGAACACCTGGCATGCTAGTTCAATAACATTAAGCCATAAGCAAGGAAAACATATTGCCTATACGTGATGTGGAACACGGAAAGACGGATAGAAATTTGGGGGGGGGGGGGGTGGAGGAGAGAGAAAATTAACATAAAGAAGGAGAAGAATACTGAAATAAGCTAGAAGAATGAGAAGAAAACCAAGGAAAATAGCAACATGGGCTGTTTGCACGCAGCAATATTCTTATTTTTTTTATTTTTTATTTGTAGTTTTTTTTAATTCTTTCAAGAAATGAAGAATATTGTTGTGAGCAACAGCCTGTGTGGCTATTTTCCCTCCCCTTCTCTTAGTTTTCTTCTCCTTCTCATGGCTTATTTCCGTATTCTTATACTTCTTTGAGCTTATTTCCTCTCTCTCTCCCCTATTTCCATCTCTATCTGTGTTCCGCATCAATAAGTGCCTTAAATTCTGAGTATTTACTAAAAGAATGTGTCAAATAGTAAATGAATGAAGTTAAGCAAAGGCCATGAATCAAATTGTGCTCAAAATTTATTGGTACTCCTTAAACATGCAAAATATCATATTCAAGAATGGTGGACCAAGGATTGGAGAACACAAACATAAAGCAATCTATCAATACTAAATTATGGTCTTACCAATAACTTGATAGGAGCAATCAAACTATGTTTCTGACAATATGATTATTGGTAGCTCAAAGGAAATAAATAATGGAAAAGGAAAAGACTTGGAGGGTATTAAAATGAATGAATATACATCATAATGTGAAAATAGAAGCAAACAGAAGATAAACTCATAAAAGAGAACTGGATGCCACATCAACACTGTCCAACTTCACAGACTATTAACACACAAGCTTTATCATTCTTTCAGAAAAGAGAACACAAGAGCCTGAAAAAGAGAATTGAGTGCAAAACCTGTTCATTAGCCAAAGGGGGAAGCCCACCAACATATACCCGGCGAGCATGCCTCGTAGCCTGTTAAGAAGCCATAAAAAGAAACCGCATATTGAATTTAATGAATAACCATAAAAAGAGTCAAATACAAATCATAACCCTTCCTCCTCCCCTCTCCCTCGCCAAAAAAAAATTAATAATAATAATAATAATAATAAAAAAAAATAAAAAAAAATAATAATAATAATAATAATAAGCACACATGTATCTATTGAGTAAATCTTATGTACCTGTTGAGTCATGGCTTGGACCGGCATCAAAGGAAGAGCTCCCAACTGTGACATGTGAAAATATTACACATACAGACATATCTTCATGCATATAAACATAGTATTTGATCAGCAACACAAATAAAGAAATGATAACTCAAGGAAACAATTTCTAAAGAGCTACTTTGTGAAAAATATGCACCTGTGCTGTTCCAAAAGGAAACATGCTTTGAACCATTTCTGGAACTGTTGGAGGAACACCTGGCAATTGCCCTGTACAATAATAAGAAATGAAGCAAGTAAAAGGACAAGGATTAGTGTTATGGCTGACAAATTCACAGACACGAGTTGCTAATATATCTTAACAGTTAAGCCCGGAACTGTACTGTGATTAGAACTATAGAGAGAAGCCTATTTCATACCTAAATATTACCACTCAATTAATAAAGTAAGAAATGAATTCCATCACTGCAGATGCTAGGGAAATATGTGTAAGTCTACCAATGACAACTGTTGCCGGTTGAAGGCGAACAAGATCCAGCTAATCGATGCACAGTGGGTAGCACAGTGGTTCTCCGTTGAACATAAAATCTACGGCAGTCACGCCCATGGGTAGCACAGTGGGACATGTAGCCCAACATTGCCTTCTTACCCAACCGATAAACTCAAAACACAAACAAACAACCACACACAACAGCCAACAACACAACAATGGTTCTCAGTTTCCATAGAAATCCATTAGATAAAAATTGAAACGAACAAATTTCATGAACAATATTTAAAGTTACAGGTGAAGGCAGTAAAATTGAAATAAAATGATACAATGCCTGTGATGAAATAACTCTTCTTTTGGATGAAAAGAATCTGGTGTGGTTACTAGTCAATAGGAGGTAATGTTTATACGTGGAAAAAAGGCTGGAAGCAAACCTGGAACAGCAGCACCAGGTAGCATGGCTGCAACAGGTGGGGCCATATCAAAGCCACTTCTACGCTTGCTGCAGATAAAATATAGGAATAAGAAATAATGAACAAATATCAACACCATGCTTATCCTAATTTTACCAGTTCACATAATGGGAAAAAATAAAACTTCAAAAGCAAGAAATAAAAGTGGAAAAGTAGCAGTCATGAGACATAAGAACAAAATAGTGCCATCAATGTTAAGAGACTGCACAAAAGTTGTGCATGTAATAGCCTTTCCCATATAATAACATCCAGTAACCACTACGTATGAGTGGCAACCAATCGGGTAACCTAGGCCATCAAGGCGCCGCCTAAATGGCGCTTTGGCAGGCGCCTTGATAGTTTTATGAACAAAATGCCTAAGCGGAACTTGTGCCCATGAATTTAAATAGAGACAATTACCCAAAAAAATTTGGGTCATGGAACTTGTGCCCATGTATCAGATCTGATCAAGAAGTTTGAGTGCTTCCAAATGAGTGGTACAGTTGTTTTGTACTTGTACAGCAGAAGCATATATTTATTTTTTTAAAGCTCAGATTTTTTTTTTTTTTGCCAGCCTAGGGTACATCTCATCACTAGTGCTTCCTTTGACAGCCTAGGAATTACTAGAATGCCACTAAATGCCATTTTCATTTAATATTTTGCATTGAAATACGTTGCAAGCAATCAAAATCTTCATTTGAAATGAAAATTGAAATAAAAAATTCAGAATTGAATAATTTATATCCTCTTCATTTGTTTATTTAAGTTATGAAACTTTATATAATAGATAAAATTCTGTATATTTGACTAGTCAACCAGCTCATTGACAAGTTAAAGGAGCGCTTGGGCGACACTTTGGCAATGCTTGAGCGGGTTAAACTACCAAAACGCCTTGCACCGCCTACCGCCTTTGACAGCATAGCGAGTAACCATACACGATCAACAATAACACTTTCACAGTTTCACAACCTGAAAGTGTAGATTTAAAATAAAGTTATTCTATACCTTTTCGAGGGAGAACGGGAAGGAGAGAGTGATTTGGATCTGTTTTTAAATCTATCACTTGAATGGGAACGTGACCTATGTCTATGCCTCCTTTCCCTGTCTCGATTATAGTCACGGTGTCTACAAAATAAGAAAAAGAAAAGGATCAAAATACATATGAAAAGATGTTTAGCTTATGCAAAAGCACATATACATCTTTTAACAGGTCGTGAGCAGTACATTCATATCAGGAACTTCAAACAAAAGGAGATTGAGAATAATATAAAAGTAACAATTAACAAACGACTTGCATGAATAAAAGCTATGAGCATATAGTAACCTGTCGTGATCACGAGTCCCTTGGCGGTCATATTTATCATTTTTGTCCCTTCTTCTGTCATCCCTCACACTTCTGTCCCTAAAGTCCCTGCTATGTCGATCTCGCTCTCGCTCTCTGGTCCTGGACTTATCATGATCAGATCCGCGAGAAATCTGCCGATGTAATTTCACAAAAAAAAAATAATTAGCCACTTCATAAATTACCATCATTTTTTAACATTATTCTTTCATACTTATTATTTATCACTTTCCATATTTTATCAAATCACAAAATGAACACATTTCATGTCTTTCTCATTCCAAACACGCTCAATTGAGCTCCACCGCACCTCTATTTTTCTAATTTTGCTTATAGACCAAAATAATCGGAAAAACAAAATCTCTTACTCAAATCAACTAAGATTTAAACTTCATCGAGAATATCATAAAATAGTATATTAAGGGCATATTCTTCAATCTAGAATAGCAAAGAGATATCTGTAAAAATATAAAATTTTAAAAATTGAACACTTTATTAGTCAACACTGTCACAACAAATTTTATCACAAAACGAAAATAAAAGAAAGCGAAACCTTGTGGCGCGAGTCATCGCCAGCGGCGTCGTATCGACTATCTCTACCAGACATTGCAACTTCCACTTTTGAAATACTAACCCTAATTTTAACAGCTGAGAAAGAGTGTAAGATGTGTCACTGTTCACCTATTCCACTTTGGTTTGCTGATAAATTAAAATGAATTTTTGTATGAAATATTCCAAGAAATCACAATCGACAACGGAGTACCGAGCTGCAATTAACACTGTCAATAATCTTACCATCTTAACCTGTAATGACCTAAATACCCATCATTTAAATACGAATTGAAATTTGTACCTTTTACAAACAAATTTGCACTATTAGCCCTCGTGCAATGTCTGTGGGTCGGACTTGTGAGGATCTCATTTTGGGCCGCTTTAGTGAAATTTTTGGAGAACGGGCCGAATCTAGACCCAAAAAATCAGATTGGAAGGTTTCATTATTTTTTAATTTTCTTTATTCATTACAAACAATCTATAATTATTTGTAGTATAATATAAAAGTCTATAATGTTTATTAGATAGAGATGATATCTGCTTCCATACTAAAACTATATTCTACATTTATTATAGATTGGTTCGTCCCCATATTAAAAATATATTTAATCCCATTAATATTCATAAATATGTATCTACTCATATTGATATTTATAGAATGGGACTATAAATTTAACACACTATGCTCTAACCATTACCCTCACATAGTGTGAAGATTGTTGTTCACCATATGATGGTTTCGATATTAATTAAACCAAAATAGGTATAAATTATTTAATTGGTTAATAATTATGAAATTTCAAAACTCATAAGCATTGTTTTTTATACATATTGCACTTATCATTTTATGCGTCTCTTTGTATTTATCTGCAATTTAATTTCTCTGGAATCTATCTGCGATGAAAAAGTTTATAAATTATCAACCTCCGTAGGCTTGCGTTGCTCAATTATGTTTTAGCTTCTAATTTATAATATGTGATTTTGAAATGGCTGTTGATTAATGGGTGATTAAAATCTCAATCATGGGACGATTTCGAATCTAATTGATCAACAATGAACATATACGTGTCACATTGTATAGGGTGGCAATGAATTTATCACAGTTTGATTTGAATGGAGCACAAATTCAATTCGTTAACCTATATGGCCCACGCAGTTCGGGGGCAGTACTTCCAGTTCCGTGTACTGATTGCGCAAATATATGATGACGATTTGTTTGTGGCATCATAAGTTCGAATACATGAAATGCGTTTTTTGTAAGAGCCTGTAATAGTTAGGGATTTTACTTGCTCTGTTTAAGTTCAAAAGTGATGGTTTGACAATGAAGTCTTCCACAATTTAAGAAAAATAAAAACAAAAAATACTTGTTTGTCGCTACGTCGAAGAAACCTTCTTATCTGATTAATCCCACATGTTTCATTCATCTGATGGTAGCATGGGCTCCTGGTGCACTGTCTTGTCTGCCCATCTTTTCCGTTCGAGTTCATAATCTGCTACGTATGAAAGTAAAGCTCTAATGTAATTACGTAAGCGCTGATGAAGTCTTGAATATTTCTTTGGGCCACTTTTTTATGCATGTGATTGGTTCAATCAGAATATCATGAATATCTGGCCCACCACCGGCTCCATTAAAATTAATATAAAAAAGGTTGTTAAAAGGTGGGATTTAATTATTTATTATAAAACTGAGGATAAAAATGATTAAAAAAAAATGCACTTTGTGAAGTTTATCCGCAAGATTTTTTTCCCCCAAATTTAGTAAATAATTATCGATTCTTCTTTTACATTTTCAAAATCTTGAGAGCTTTCCTTCAAGTGGTGCCAAGTTATGGTAAAAATCTTAGTAGAGATAGGGTTTATTGTTGTAAATTCTTAAAATATGGGTGATTAATTAGATGGAGAAGGTACATATTCTTTGGATGGTACCCTATATGGACATGTCCTCCAAATGAGAATAATGGAAGGGGTACAACCTTTTGGAGGGTTGCACCCAACCCAAAGGGTGTTCTTAAGGCACCCTTCCATGTTTTTATAAGGAAGGCATGAATGTTCATTCTCATCATCTGAAACAAGTATCAAATTTGTGTGTCACATTTCCTTTATTTTAGTAAAAGAGAGTTACACCATATTCCAAGTTCAAATACTTGTTAAGGAGTGCCCCTTTGAACAAGAAGAATCCGATGAATCTTGAGAGAACGTTAGCCACATCGCATCCGTAGAGCACAGTGACGGAGGCTAATAAGTTCTTAATGATAGAGAATCATCTCGACTTGGACGTTGTTTATCAGGTTTTTCTGGTTTCCAAGTTCTAGGGTTCTGCATGTTAGTTAGATCTGATTTTATGATCTGGATTTGTTTGTTTAATGCATGCTGTTTTTCTGTTTAATGACACTACAACGTTAATATTTATGAAGGTCTGATATATTAAAGACAAGTAAATGAATAAATTTTTTATATTTATTGATTCAACAAGTGAGATATAAATATTGATATTTTTTTAAAATAAAGATAAAATAAAATCCTAGTATGACCGGAGTCTGCGGAGGTCTTGTATGTTAGAGAGAGATAAGGAAATAATTTTCATATATGGAACAAATATAAATATTGATATATTGAATCCTTCTTTGGGCCTCGTTTTTTTTATGCATGTGATTGGTTCAATCAGAATATCATGAATATCCGGCCCACCACCGCTCCATTAAAATTAATATAAAAAGGAAAAACCCACCTTAAGGCCCCTGTACTCTCAATGTTTTTTACATTACACTCCTATACTATTTTCTACACATTGCACCCCTGTACTCTCAATATTTTTACATTGCACCCCTGTACTAAATTTTCTACACATTGCACCCCTGCACTCTCAAAATTGACATTCCACCCTTATTTTAACGGCAAGTTAACAAAGTTGAGAAATATTCTGACATCACCCACCCTTATTTCGGATTGAACCGAGCAAATTTTTTTACTTTGAAGTTATGCTGTGGCGCATAACTATATGTTAGGGCGCATAATATTATGCTCCTTCTGATACATTCAAAATCCAACTAATTTATTGCAAAAATTAGATCAAAACTACGATCTTGGAGTGTTATTAATGAATAACAAAAAACAAACAAGATGCTGTTTTACGGTTTCAGACATCATTCCTAAATAACGACAACGAGTATTACATGTCATGCGTGCACATTTATAGCAAACACCCATTTTTTTAGCTCTTCTCTTTTTAGCATAGGTGCTTCTTCCTAACCATGCAGATATGACACAAATAAGGGTGGGTGATGTCAGAATATTTCTCAACTCTGTTAACTTGCCGTTAAATAAGGGTGTAATGTCAATTTTTTGAGAGTGCAGGGGTGCAATGTGTAGAAAATTTAGTACAGGGGCAATGTAAAAATATTGAGAGTACATGGGTGCAATGTGTAGAAAATTTAGTACAGGGGTACAATGTAAAAAACATTGAGAGTACAGAGGCCTCAAGGTGGGTTTTTCATATAAAAAAGATAGTTCAAAGGTGGGATTTGATTATTTATTATAAAACGGCGGATAACAATGATAAAAATAAAAAATGCAATTTGTGAAGTTATCCGCAAGATTTTGTTTTCCAAATTTAGTAAATAATTCTCCATTCTTCTTTTACATTGACAGAATCTTGAGAGCTTTCCTTCTGTGAAGTGCTGATACATAAGGCTAAATAAATGAATAAATTTTTTATATTTATTGATTGAGTAAATTGGATATAAATATTGATATTTTTTTAAAAATATAAATAAAATTTTCGTGTGATAAGTGTCTGCAGAGATTCTATACATTAGAGATAGATAAATAAATAATTTTAGTACATAATAATTAAATAAAACGAATATAAATATTAATATCTCTATATAATATTCTGTCCATTACCATCCTCAATTCGATGTGTAGTCAATTTTGTACCACTTTCGTTAAAAGGATCCTTAGAAATTTACGGTCTATATTTGTCTGCCCACGTGCAAATTTGAGTTCTCACTACAGTATTTTCCCTTTTTCTATTGTCATATACGTCAAGTGGCAATTCATTCCTATCTTTGGAGCTATGTGAATACTTGTCCACGACGAATATATTTTTAGAATTTGTATTTAGTGTTAGAGATGATTTGTAGTCTTTTTTTTTTTGTATTATTTTACCACACATATTTTAATAATTTTTGATTTAATTATATTTAAATTTTTATTTATTAATTATTAATTATTTTTTAAAAAATTAATACAAAGTATAGTCTAACATTGCATCCAAATATATGTATAACACACTTGGATTATTAGGGTGTGATTTTTATATCATTTTTGAAGATTGAGTCTTACATATTTAAGTACTAATTAGTTTTTTTAAAGTAGAATGAACAATATTATACGTACAAGACCATGTCTCTCTCCTTCACATAGCCAACCTAAGACATAACACCTAACCGGGCTTATTAATAAAAATAAGTTAATAACTTTAATAATATATTTTAGACCTCTTAATTTTACAATCTTTACGTTCACTACAAGAATTAGACCATTTAGCGTCGAATTGTTTCGACGCCATAACTTACTATTTCGACGCAAATGATATTTAGCGTCGAAAAAATTAGACGCCAACAATGGACGATAAAATGTCGAAGAAAACCACTTTTAGCGTCGAAATAATTAACTGCGACGCTAAAAAACAGTATTCTGCGTCCAATTTATTTCGACGCTAAAGTTAAATTTTCGACGCTAATTGTATATTTGGCGACGAAATATATCGACGCAAAAATTTAAACTTTTAGCGTCGCAAGGTGTCGACGCTAAAGTATATTAAAAAAGTATTATATGTAAGCTTATAGCGACCATGTTGTTTACTATTAGCGACGAAATATATCGACGCAAAAATTCAAACTTTAGCGTCGAAAAATGTCGACGCTAAAGTATATTTAAAAAGTATTATATGTAAGCTTTATAGCGACCATGTTTGTTACTATTAGCGTCGAAATATTTCGACGCTAAAGGTCACTTTTAACTAGTCGACGCTAACATATATTTAAAAAGAACATTTTGTATACTATTAGCGTCGAAATATTCGACGCTAAAAGTAAATAATTTATTTTCTTAAAAATTAGTAATTTACTTATTTTTTGGTCTAAAATATTTAATTTAGTTGAAAAAAAATGTAATTAATGACGAAATATTATATTGAAATTTGTTTTAGAAAAAAGAAATATTATATTAAATATATTTGTTCAAAATGTTTATACAAAACTAAATATAAAATTAATTGCTACTGTGATGGGGGGACGCTCGAGCCCGATGCACCATGACTCATTGAGGCCTCGAACATCTGACGGAAAGCCATCAGTTGCTGTTCCAACTGCTCCATCTTCTTCTCGTGGTCCACCATCTTCTTCTCGTGGTCCACCGTGACCTGTTGTAGCTTCTCCTTAGTCTGTTGCAGCTCGTCTCGGGTGCTGGCTAGGTCGTCTTTGGTGGTGACTAACTCGTCTCGAAGAGAGACATTGCCCGAATTACCACTATTGCGTGCAGATGACGTTGGCTTCTTACGAGTGCCAAGACCAACGTTGTAAGCTGTCTGATTCTTGAAAACCAATTGCGACAGCTGCTCATCTGGTATGGGGTCGGTCCCTGTCTCCTGAGTTTGATGTTGGAGTTCCATCATTTCGTTCTGTTTCAAAAAATAAGTTAATATTAGAATTTGAGAAAAAAATTTAACATATATAATATTAATTATTTTATTTTAAAAACTGAAACTTACATAGCAGCGTTCGGCTTCTTCATTTATCCATTTATTCTTGTCATTGTAATGCGTCACACGGAAAAAATCTGGAAATGATTGCACCTCACATGTGCTACTCTGTTATAAACATAAAATAAATTCAATATTATTCCAGATAGTAAAAACAATTAACTGTTAAATTTTACGTTAGGATATATTTACCTCAGAATGTTCGGCACGATGTTGGATAAATGGCTTCGAACCTCCACGGTGGTTAAAACGCAAGTGACTTCGATTTTCCGCATTTGCGTGACATTTATCCTGTATTCACGAACACTGTAAGTACCGAAAACAAAGACAATTATAAATTTCCGTTTATTTCAAAATTTACCTCGTGTTTTTTGCTCGACCAAAGCTCACATAAAAATGTCCAGTCTTGTTCCTCTATAAAATCAGGTTTGTGTTGTGGAGCATTTGAAGGTCCATGTTCGTCGAATATTGGTTTCAAGACTTTTGTTCTATAATCTTTATAACTTTTCCCCATGTGGTAGTCAATATATTGTTGGACATTCACTTGGGTCAGATCGAAGTCGAACCATTCCTACATGAAAATTCGAGTAAAAATAAGTATAAAATAAAAATGTTAAATAACAAACAATATCGAAAACTTACAAGTAGCGAAGGGAATAGCTGGTTCAGTTTCGTCTCCCACGGTATCTTTCTCCAAGATACGTAGCTTTGGGGAGCTTCATATCGAGCTGTAGCTCCTATGGCTGTATTAAACGCTGAATTATGTTGTCCGACTTGAGTGTGTCCATCATCTGATATCTCTATCCGGATACGACCGTGAGCCTTAACGTACTTAGCCAACCCCAGGCCACGGGTGCGTCCTCGACCCTTCACTGTACTGGACTCACCTGTGCTAGCAGAGAAATCACCAGGGCCAGTTGCCCTTGCTGATGTAGATGGAGTCGCGGTAGCCCGTTTGCGATTGCCCGGTGCCATCTGCAAAACCCCGTCGCATTAGCGTCATCAAATTCCAAAATTCTTATACATATACATACATATCCATACAAGTCAATACAACTTAACAAAAGCGCTTATAACATCGAATGCTCACTTTCGTTTTCAAATTCATTCATTTCACATATGCATTCATTATCCATATAATCTACGAGTTCCATCATACACGTTTTAGGGATACACAGTCACACACTCAATGGGATACATATAACCAACCACGAAGCAGACAATCACACGACTTCTCATGCACACGTTCGTATGGCGTTCACGAACGCGTTCGAACGGACCAATTCCAGTGAGCTCACGTTCGTGTTGCGTTCTCAAACGCGTTCGAACGGACCAATTCCAGTGAGCTCACGTTCGTATGGCGTTCTCGAACGCGTTCGAACGGACAAATTCCAGTGAGTTCACGTTCGTATGTCGTTCTTTAACGCGTTCGAACGTAAAATGGGTGTTCGAACATATTAAAGAACGACATACGAACGTGAACTCACTGGAATTGGTCCGTTCGAACGCGTTCGAGAACGCCATACGAACGTGAGCTCACTGGAATTGGTCTGTTCGAACGCGTTTGAGAACGCAACACGAACGTGAGCTCACTGGAATTGGTCCGTATCAAACAGTTATAATTAACCAAAGAGGGCACAAATTCAAACTTAACATTATATAAATATTAACCAAAGATGATGATGATTTTGAAGACGAACAGCAGCAATTGCTGCTGTTCTTGGGCAAGAACAGCAGCAATTGCTGCTGTTCTGGGCAAGAACAACAGCATTTGCTGCTGTTCTTGCCCATAATCCTCATCATCTTTGATCATCATCATCATCATCATCATCATCAATTTCATCAAAAAATAATTCATCATCAATTTCATCAATAATATCATCAAACTCATCCTCAAATTCATCAAATTCATCCCAATAAACAATTTTAAATCAACAAAGGAGACTTACCTGTTGATTTCCTTCGTTCGTCACTGTTGGAGAATGAGAAATGAGTTTTTGCTTCTGAGCCGAGGAAGAAGGAGGCACTGGTTTTAGGGATTCAAAAGACATTTAGCGTCGAAATAATTGACTTTTAGCGTCGCAGTAGTCGACGCTATTTGTTAGGCGGGTTATTGAAAAATTAGGTTTTTTTCCGGGAAATTTAATTTTTAATTAGCGTCGACATACTATATTCGACGCTAAAGTAGAGACATATAGCGTCGAAATATTGTATTCGACGCTAAATTAAAGATATATAGCGTCGCAAATTGTATGTCGACGCTATTTGTTAGGCGGGTTATTGAAAAATTAGGGTTTTTTTTTCCGGGAAATTTAATTTTTAATTAGCGTCGATATACTATATTCGACGCTAAAGTATAGACATATAGCGTCGAAATATTATATTCGACGCTAAATTAAAGATATATAGCGTCGCAAATTCCTTCCATTCGGTTCCGTCCGCAGGATGTCTAAGTATGCCCTCCGCACCGATCCTCTTTTCATGATGCCACATCATATCAGTCGTTGTGTGTCGTGACATGAACAATCTCTGCAGCCTGGGCGTTAAGGGAAATATCGCAATATCTTTTGAGGCACTTTCTTCCCCATACCACGGACTTTGTACCGACTTTCACCACATATCGGACAATGTTCAAGTGATTCATACTCGGCACGAATAATACACAATCAAACTTACAAGCATGAATGGATTCATACCCCATTCCCAGATCACGCAACATTTTCTTTGCCTCGTAGTACGACTTAGGCAATTCGCTTCCAACCGGTAACATTTGGGCCAGTAACTCTAACATCATATCGATACTTTTGTTGGTCATTCTGTTGATCACTTTAATGTGTAATAATTTCACAACGAAATTCAAGATCGACATTCCAGCACCTTCGAATGGAATTTTTTTTGCCTCATCAAGTAATTCACTAAATAAATTTTGATCATTTCCACTTAACACTGGCATGTCGCCACTAACACTATGACCAAGTTGTGGACCTTGTAAGTCATGCAAAATATCGGCGATATCATCGTTTGCAGGTTGATTGTAACTACTGCTCCCTTCGCCGACATCAAAAAACCGTGACTGAGAATGATACTGCTCACCGTGATAAATCCACGTACGGTAAGTGGGTGATATTCCTGGCATGTATAAATGATTATGAACTTCATCTAACCGCTTCCTTTTCCTATTCAAACAATTTGCACATGGACAACGAACACGACCTTCTGCATCAATGTGTTGTTTTGCGACTTCCATAAACTCAGACACTCCATTACGATATTCAACACTCAATCTATCCAGAGAGCTCATCCAATTTCTATCCATTTCAGCAGAATACCTAAATATAATAATATAATTATTAGATATCATTTTACATTGGAATCAACATTACTAATTCAGTAATACTTAATTTAAGCATATATATATATATATATATATTTGGTTGATAAATTAATTAAATAGTTTACAGAAAAATTCTATTTTGTTAATTAATATACTTACTCTACATATATGAATCATAAATCACTAACAAACAGCATATAAACAACATATATAATCATAAAAATTGAAAATAATAAAGAAATATGAAAGAAGATTTACCTTTTTGGAAATTGATTACAATTTTATTGAAAATTTTTAGGAGAGATGTGAGGCTGTAGAAGAGAAATTCTCAGATTTCAGAGGATTTTTACGAAGAGAATGAAGAAAAAACAGAAGGGGGAGAAGGGGTGTCGACCTTCTGTTTTTTAATCTATCTTTAGCGTCGCATTTAGTATTTCGACGCTAATTGTTGCCGTTTTTAGCGTCGAAAATGTTGTTTCGACGCTATATGTTCCATTTTTAGCGTCGCAAAACGTTTTTTCGACGCTAAATATAAAAAATTAGCGTCGGATTAAATTTAGACGCGAAAGAATCAAGTTCTGTCGGTGCGAAGCTTCATAACTCTTTAGCGTCGAACAAATATTCGACGCTAAAAGTATTATTTTTGGCGTCGAATATTCAAAATCGACGCTAATTATATACGTTTTTAGCGTCGACACCGTTTTGTCGACGCTAAATATCAAACATATAGCGTCAATTAAATTTAGACGCGAAAGAATCAAGGACTGTCGGTGGAAGCTTCATAACTCTTTAGCGTCGAACAAATATTCGACGCTACAAGTATTATTTTTTTGCGTCGATTATTCACATTCGACTCTAATTGTTTCCTTTTTAGCGTCGAATGTAAATTAGACGCGAAAGAGTCAATGATTTGCAGGTGGAAACTTCATACACCTTTAGCGACGATATATGTTCGACGCTAAAAGTTAGTTTTGGCGTCGACTCCGTGTTTCGACGCTAATAGTGCAATTTTTGGCACCAAAAATTATTGCAATAATATAATTATTCAGCGTCGAATATTTTTCGACGCTAAAGGTCTGTTTTTAGCGTCGAAACTATATTTCGACGCTAAAAAATTAATATTCTGCGTCGAATTTTTATTCCGTCGCTAAAAACATGACATATAGCGTCGAAACGAATATTCGACGCTAAAACTAACTTTTAGCGTCGCATATTGTTTCGACGCTAAATATTTGGACGCTAAAAGCCATAATTCTTGTAGTGGTTTTACTTCATCGAATTTATGGTTTCTCCATTATAAATTTTTTTTTTGTCTAACTAAAACCTTGATTTCGATGCAACTCAACAATAAATACCGACATGGATTAGTAGTTGGAGGAAAAGAAGAAAAACACGAAGTTAAAAACAGCTGGTGTCTTGTTCACACGCTCGTCAAATTTAACGTTAATATTATTTCATGATGTATTATTGTCACAAAATGTTTACCAATTATTGTCTCATTTTCTTTGGTATATAGATCGTCACATGCATGCATTTAATTTCTGTGGCTTAAAATTGTTTGGTTGGGTTAGAAAGACACTGCACGAAAAAATATCTTCGTTCGGAAAATAACATGTGGTTTTCTTTGTACGACAAAACTTCACTGTAACACATAGACTTGATGTTATATGTATGGTTCTTGTTTCTTCTTCTCCAATTACCAATAATAATAGAACAGCAAGTTCGTTAATAAGCTGAGTTTGGACCACAGAACGTGCAGTTCGTTGGAAGAAGAAAAGTTTCATATTCAATAACGATCCATCGCTATTTAGCACAAGAGAAGTTTCGAATTTGACATTATAAGCCATTAGTTTATCGATTATAGGTGTAGCAATCTGGATCTGCTATTGGGTTTCGTAGAAAGAGTGTCGTGTACCTGTAAAAGATATCCTGATGCTCAAGTAATATTACAGATATTTAGGTTTCAGAATAAAGAATTCTATACAATATATATGATCCTTTTTCAATGCCCCTTATGTTATTTTGTTTTTTTATTTCTGTGCACATGCTAACACAAATCATGGATCAAAAATTGTGTGCTTATTACTGTGTATATTTATTATGAGAGCTAGGTAAGATCAGCTTCGGAGATTGATTCATTTTGGAGAGGTCCATTGCAGAATGTTTCAGAAATTTCTGGAATAGATATTTGTGAACATTGTACATTTTTTCATGTGACTAAGATATTTCCGATAAATAGGTTGAGAGTTCCGAACTCCGGAGCAAGGTGATATGATCACCATGTCATTGGAGGAAAACAAGTCATCGGACGTGTTGGTCTAAATAAGGCATCGTCGAGATACGGTATTAATTCTGTGTATATATAATGTATGTTATTTTAGTGATTATATATTGAAACGTGACAGCTAGTGATTGAGTGATTATTTTCGGTATCCACATTATTGAACAAATAACTACTCTTAAATATTAAGATCCGTTTTGGATGGATTTGACCTATATCAAAACCAAAATCTGGAGAAGACATGATGTCGGAGTTGAGAGTGTTATATAATATGCATTAACCATATTATAACAATAATGAAATTGAGTTCGAAAGTATCAACTAGGATTAAATTGGGGAATGAGTTTGGTTTCATTTTTGATATGAAGGGAAAAAAGTTTGGGTAGGGGTATAAGATATACTCTCAATGATCTAAATATGGCTTTTGGAGGAGCCAAATGACACTTAAACTCTAATGTGGCTTACACGTACCTTGTCGATGGGTATTTTTTATGATCAAACGACATCAATTTGCCACAAATTATTAAATTTAATTTAATTTAGTAATAATATATACATGTTTGTCCACTTGAAAAACATCTATTGTAGATAACAATTATTACAATTATTACACGGTAATTGAGAAATCCGAATATGACAAAATTACAGTTATAATTATTATCCTCGGAGCAGACCCTAACGGCAGACCCTGAAAGCGGAGGCATGGACTGATGAGCAGAGGCAGAGGCAGATGGCAGAGGCTGAAGGCAGAGGCTGACAGCAGAGGCTAAGGCTGAAAGCAGAGGCAGAAGATGAAGCTGAGGCAGAGGCTGTTGGCAGATGCTGAGTCAGGCAGAGGCAGAAGCTGAAGCTGAGGCAGAGGCTGTTGACAGATGCTGATGGCAGGCAGAGGCAGAATATGAAGCTGAGGCTGAAGTTGAAGCTGAGGCAGAGGCTGTTGGCAGATGCTGAGGCAGAAGCTGAAGCTGAGGCAGAGGCTGTTGGCAGATGCTGAGGCAGAGGCTGTTGGCAGATGCTGAACTTTCCCGAGGCTTGTTGTAAAACAACAATATCCTTAAAACAAATTCGTCCCCTACCGTAGGTGTAGTAGAACGTGAGACAATTGTTTCCCAGGATACAACGGAAACGTACGAGAAAGGGCACCACCAGACTCGTATCCAACGAACCACAAAGTGTTTGAACTCTCCTTTTAACAAAACAAAGAAAATGATATTTCGTGTGTGTGCTATGTCTTTCTCTATTTTCTATTTCATATCTTGAAAACAAGAACTGATGTTGTTTATATAGGAAAAGAAAAACACATCTCAATTAATAGAAATTAACTTGCCAATTAAATTTCATAATGGGAGATGTTACACATTGTTGTAACCACTAAGCTAATTAAATTAGCACTAATGGAAATTAAACTATATAACCACCAAGCTAATTAGATTAGCACTTATGGAGATTAAACTTTGTAACCACCAAGCTAATTAAATTAGCTGTTATGGAATTACAAAAGGCTTGAAAATTGTGAACTTTGAGTAACAATTTCTCATTCACCCAAGCACCATTTTAAGCATATGAATATACCATTTCGAAGTACTCACGGAGGAGTATCCGAATCATTCAATAACAACCACTAACACGAAGTGGACCATGCTTAAAATTGAGCCTCAAAATGCTTATAAATAAGCATTTTTCCAACATCTATATATCATATGAATGATGAGTTCTGGTGGGATCCATATATACCCCACAATTATCCAACCTAATTACGAGCTTATTCTAACTAATTAAACTAATCAATCATTCAAAACAATTAACGATTTAATTCATATTATATATATATCATTGAGATAAGTTATTTCTCCTAACTATAATCATTTCTCATTACTGTAAAAGAAAATTTGCAATCAGGCGAAATCTATACTGGGGTTCGAACCTATATTCAAGAAAGTTTAAAGAGTAAAAGATCCAAGCAAAAGTAAAACAACAAAATTAGCAGGAGCGGCCTTCCTTTTATCTCATTTTCCCCATTTTTCTTTCTGTCTCTTTCCCTTTTCACTTTCTTCCATCTTCTTTTTCTTCATGGTGGCAATAGCTCACCTCCACTCCCTAACTGAAATTTTTTTTTATGACTTTTGTTCCGAAGATCTGTAAATTTAGGAATCCATTAATTATTGTCGTTGTTGCTATCCAACCCTAATCATAGGTTGGCCATTGATTTTTCGTAATTATCCCTTTAATAATGACAGATAGGAATCGAAATGTCTCATGATATTCTAAACCCAACTCACTTATTTCTTGAATCGGCGAATAAGCGAACTTTTGGTAGACTTAGTCTGTCTCACAATCACGTACGTAGGCTTTTATTATTATGCTCATGAGCAGAATCTAAAAATACAACCAATTTACACCAAATGAATATAAAAATACACACTTACGTCCCAGAAAAAAAAAAAAAACTCAAGACTATTAAAATTACATACGATACGTAAATCTACATTGTAAACAAAATTGTAGTCGTCAATGGAGAAATGAATAATATACTAAATAACGGTATATCACATAACAACAATTATATATATACACTTAATTGATAGTCGTACATGTAATTTTTTTTTTCAATTTTCTCATCTCTAGAGTGTGTCATTTTGATGTACGCTTATAATTGTTGTTGATAAAATTATAATCTCCCAAATTTGGTCAAGAAACAACCAATTTACCAAAAGTAAAAAAAAAGGCTCAAAAACTATCATAAAATACATTACCACAATAAGAATCAACCTAAACAAATTAATCAAAAATTTAACATATTAATCTTTTCATATTTAAAACCTCTTGCCTCAGCCTACCAAATAAGGCCAAAACGACTGGCTATTGACCACAAAAATGCCAAAAGGAAAAAAATCTACACAAAATCCCACCAAACACATCTCCTTAGATTGGGACCCATAAATAATTACCGTAAATTTCATAGCTGTATATACCAACTTGCTATAAATATCAACGACTCCTAATGAAACGAACCCATCAAAGTTTTGGCCACCGTGTACCTCTCTAGAGACTCGTAGATTTTCAATCCTGCTTCCGCAAAACAAGCTCAAGCTCTCTTTCTTCCATTCTGTTCTCAAAGTTTCAATATATTTCTTTGGTTTCTATACCTTCTCTCTTTGGTTTTATCATTTGTGCATGGCAGTAAGATTGTTGTCACTTGGAGTTTCAGACCTATGCATTGGAAAGCCTGCTCTGAGGTCGCTTTCAGTGAGTTCGGCCACCGTTGCCGATGCTTTGTCGGCTCTCAAAAGACTTGATGAGAGTTATATAAGCGTCTGGAGCTGTGATCATTCTGCCCGGAAAAGGAAAGCTGCGGCAAATGATCCTGAAATTGACCATAAGGATTCAGCATGTAGATGCATAGGCAAAGTTTGCATGGTTGATATAATTTCCTTCTTGTGTAAAGAAGAGAATTTATTGAACCCTGCTTCTGCTCTTCAGGCTCCTGTTTCGGTTCTTTTGCCCAAGGCTTCTGGGATTGTCAGGCACCTGGAACCAAGTGCGAGGTATGTATTTCAGAATTGGACCTTTTGTTCCTTTTCTTTCTTGTGTTTCCTGAAAGTCTAATCGTTTTCTGTGTAATTTCAGCTTGTTGGTGGCCATAGATTTGTTTCTGGAAGGCGTACAGAACCTTGTGATTCCACTTCCCAAAGGAAAAAAGTTTGAGCAGAAACCTTCCTTAAAATCAACCGTTCACAACAGATGTGAGTACTGCTGGCTAACCCAAGAAGATATAATTCGTTACTTTCTCAACTGCATTGGACTCTTAAGCCCTATGCCAAATCAACCCATCAACAAACTGAACATCATTGACGATGCAAATATTCTTACCATCCAGTTTGATGACCCGGCAGCCTTTGCAATACCCTTGATTGTTCAATCCCATATTAAACAAACTTCTGTAGCCATTGTTGATGAAGAGGGCAGATTGGTTGGTGATATCTCACCTTTCTCACTTAATTCTTGTGATCAGACGGTAGCAGCTGCGATGATAACACTCTCAGCTGGTGATCTGATGGCTTATATGGACTGTGGTAGGCCACCGAACGACCTAGTAGGGTTGGTAAAGCAGAGGCTGGAAGAGCAGAACATGGGGGGTTTGCTGGAGTTGATGGAAGATGACTCGAGCTCGTGTTCCAATTCATCGGATGAGGAGTCCAGCACAGGCTCAGCACGAAGTGCAAAGTTCGGAGGATACTCTTTGAGAGTCGTGAACAAGTCAGAAGCAATTGTTTGCTATCCATGGAGCTCATTGATGGCTGTGATTATGCAGGCACTGGCACGCCGTGTGAGTTATGTCTGGGTTGTTGAAGAGGACTGCACCTTGGTTGGAATTGTTACCTTTACCGGAATGTTGAGAGTTCTCCGGGAACGTTTGAGGTCCATGGCAGAAGCTGAGAATCCGAACTTCTGTCCTGTCCAGATTCAAGCTTAAACGCAACAATTGTCTTCTAGGAAGTACAGTGGGTGAGGTCATGGTGGTGGGTTTGACAGTTCTATATGTCAAACAGATGGAAAACCAAACAGTAAAACAAAACTAAATATGCAAGAATGTAGATGATTATGATATATGAATAACAAAAATAAATATATATTAAAAAAAATTGCTGTTAATTCTCCGCCATTTCAGGTTTGAAATGTTGTTTTGGTTTCTTTATTCTCTCTTTTTCATTTGGATCAAGTTTATACCCCCAATAAAGGTTTTTTCTCCACAACTGTACATTGATTGATTGCTGTGTAAAAGTGTGTACTATATGATAAAAGTGAAATATTGCTGTTTAAATTTTGGGCGTGAATTTGAACTGAGACTGTTTTAAGATCTGAGTGTGGAAGCAGCTAAGTAAATATGGTGTACATTAATCAATGAATGACAATGTTGAGGGGAATGTGACATACAACATTAAACATCAGAAATGCCAAAAATCCAAAGATGCCAAATTAAAATGAGCAAAATTATAGTCACCTCAGAGCCGCAAGTACAAAACTATAATCATCTACTGTTTCTGGTGAGGAAACACATATAATCGAATAAACCTAAAGGAAGAAAGGGAGATCAGATGAGTTAACACAATGTTCATGTGTACAGATGATGGTAACCAAAGAAAAGATTACTCGGCCTCTTTTATTTATCATGATTATATTTGTAATTTTTGACAGTAAAAAACACAATCGATGCCAGGACCAGGAAAACATCAACATATTAGGGTGTACAAGGTAAACAAGAACCAACGAGAGAGAAAAAACATAACAGTGGCAGTAAGAGAATACATTAGGGAAATAATGAAAAAATTAACCACCGACTAGATACTCTCTTGTCAGAAAACACTAAAAGTGACCATAGTTAAGCTCTGATATGCAAGAGGACAACGCTTCTCTTACTTGGTGATTGTCAGAATCCATATGAAGTGCATCTTCATATAGTCTCCTAGCCTGCTGCAGCAACTTCACCTTCTCTTTACTATTACTTGGCCGTAAGCGAGATCTTTGCTGCAATGCCACAGCCCATCTGAACAGAGCTGTAATTCATATATGTTTAAACATAACTGCAATTTCAGACATCCTCAACAGTATATCCATTCAAGATGTAAATAGGAAATAGATATTGAAAAGAAATTGAACTGAAAAACAACTATACCCATCATCCAGAAACTATAGAACTTGTTCCTGACAAATGAAAAAAGAAATTAAACATACCATCGCATGCGTAAATATTGCCTTTCGACATCATAGCATCGAATTTATCAATTGCAGCCAAGAATATTTTGTCAGCATCAAAAGCTGCTTCCTGAAATTTGAAATATTAGAATAGGGTTAAAATTTTCTGTTAACTAATTTCCCATCCACTCATGGCAGCTTCATATCAACCAAATTGCAAGAAAGATGTTAGAGTATCTTTTAAAATCAACTACAAACATATACCATGTAAAATTTAAGCCACTAACGCTCAATTGACACTACAAGCAAAAGAAAATTGTGTGGAGTAATCTGAGTGCCTCGAATACAAACTTCTATAGAGATGAATAAGTTGAAGTATATTGGGTGGGGATGCTTACAGGCCCAATGTCTGCAATTAGTTGTGCGCGGAAGGAGAGTGCAAGACCCCAGTTATATAGCGCTCTCACATCATTCCCATCAATTGATAATGCGAACTTATATTTTCTACCAGCCTTCACAAGGAGTTCTTCACACTCTTCACAAGCATCAACAAGACGAGATGCAATATTCTCTTTATTCACCAACTGATAATCTAGCCCCCTGAGTACTCTTTTCTGTTTCTCAACAGATATGGCATCACTTTCCAAAAGGACCCTTCTGAGCTTGCGGCTAAAACGTAGTTTTAGTTCCCCATGAAGAAGATACGTGTTACCCAACTGGCCCACAGCCAACAAACTCATGGGCTTCATAGCTATAGCTTGAGAGAGTAACTTGGCAGACTTGTGCAATATCACCCCCGCACGCTCCTCATCCCAACCACACCTTATACACTCTTTAGCTTGTTTCAGAAGATCATTAGCTTCTGTAAGATACCTATCAAACATCACATCATCAGGGAATTTTGAAGATGAAGAGGAACCGATCTCACTCTCATACGCAGGCAAGTGATCAGTGAGATGAGAATCATCCTCGGGATCCACTCCGTCTTCACTTAAAATGGACCTGTAAATCAGATTCTCATCCTTCTCTCCGTTGTGGGAAGACCCGTAAGCTCCGCTGGATTTTCTGAGTACACTCTCTTGTATAAAGGAAGCTTCAGTTTCCATATGCTTCCAACTGACTCTAAAATCTACTGAGTCAAGCAAATTCTCTCCGGATTCCTGTGTTTTACTTTCATTTATATGACCCGTATTTACAGAGACACGATGATTATTAATGAATTGCAATCTTTTATTTTGGTAACTATACTCATCGGTCTCCATAAATCCTTTGGCACCTCCACCCATCTCTCTCGAAGTCATTCTCTCATCTAGCAAATCCACCTTTATTCTTCTATCCCTGTCTTGATCCAAAGCAAACCTATTTAGAGAATCTGGAGAAATATTTGAATTGCGAATGCCTTCATAATCACTAACAGAATCAAGACCCCCTTCTGCATCTCCATGACTTGAATTATTTCTTTGATTTTGATCATTCTCTTTATTTATATTATCTTTCACTCTGTTATGCTTTGAATTAACAGTTTTTTCTCCAGATAAACCCCCAATAAATTGCGACCAATCAAACCTAACATCACCAATTTCTTTCCTTTTTTTACTTGATTTTTGGTTCTCATGTAACACATTATTAGAATTGCCCCCATTAACAATACAAGTCTCCACAGCATTTCTAGCATTTGAAGCTGATGCATGCATTGTTTCCACTATATTGAAATAATTTTCCAAATCACTAACTGTAACTTTATTACAATCGATAGCTTTTCGTATATCTCTCTTCAAGTTTCTAACTTTACCTTCAAACCCATCAAAAAAATTCAATAAATTCCTCAGTATCTCACTATTAACCCTAAAAATTTCCTCTTTTGAACTTCTCTTGCTTGCACCTACTTCACTGAAACTCCCACCACGAACAAACCCTAAAGAAAACCCAATTGCAAAAACCAAAACTGTGGCTGGAAACACAATTATAGACGAAACCCTGACCCTAGAAATGGAAAAAGCACACACAAGCCCTAAAATAAACATAAAAACATACTTTTTATCATCAATTCCAATCGAAACTAAAAAATCGCGCAATGGAGTTGACTCACCCGAGTCACCCCCGAGTCTCAAGTCCTCCCACCCGCCATAAATCAACGATTCGGGCGCAGTAACAGCTTTGGTGGGAGATAAATTTAGGGTTTTTGGATTGTGATACCATTTTGAGCGGGAAACGTAGAAGGATTTTTTATTTTCTCGAGAAAGTGATGGAAAATGGAAAATAAAATTTGGAGGTGAAATAATAAGAGGATTTGCGCAATTATTAATGGAGTTTACAAAAATTAAGGTTTTCATTTGGAAATGAAAAGCGATCGGACAGTCGGTTTGTTTTTCAGTTACAGAGCCACGACGGATTCTCAGGTGATACGATTAGTACTCGGAAACAGTCTTCGAACTAGAAGGTTATTTTTGTCCACACGTAAAGTTATCTTGGTATATCCCTCTGAGGATGCATAGAGATCCACGTGCTCTCACTGTATGGGCCCAATAAGCCCAAATATTGTTAGACTATTGGGTTGGGACTTTATTACATATGGGGCCCAACAAAAACGACGTAGTTGAAAAGGAGTCGCTTGTAGCGATAGGATTTAGGGGGTCTAAGAAGACAATTGTGGGATTAAACAATAAGCGCATATTTAGTGTGGCTTTCCGTGTTTTAAAACCGGCCCGATCTATCAATTTGGGATGACAAAACGGTCAAGGGTTAGAGATTGAACCGGAGTGTCGATGATAAATTATTATTTTATTATATATTTATATAAAAATAAAAATAAAAATAATTTTTTTTCATAAAATCATAATTAACAATAATTTTAATTTTTAAAATATTCTTATATTTTTTTTACCAAAATTATAATCAAAATATAGTAATAAATTATTATTTTTATTTTATTTGAATTTTTTTAAGTAAAAAATATGTCCGTTATCGGTTCTATCGGGTCGTCGTTCAACCGGTCGGGTCACTGTATCTTGGATCGGGTCAATGATAGGCGGATTTCTAGGGTCACCTAGACCGGTCAGAGGATCGATTCACGGATCAACCGGCCAGACCGGTCCGGATTTTAAATCATTGGGTTTTTCTATATAGTCAAAAATATTTTTTTAATAATGATAGTTTTCCGATTTAATTTTTTACTGTTTAATTGTAATTTGAGTAATGTTTTTAAAGATTAAAAAAAAAATTTATATGTATTATGATAAGTTCAATTTGGGAGTAGAGGTTATATATGTATCTTTTAAGACGGATGGAAAGAGAGGTTATATAGATTTTTTAAAGAGTTCAATTATTTAAAATTTTATATTTTATTTCACAATTTTATTTTATTTTTATATAACATAATTTTTAAAAAATCATCTATTTAAGTAATTTTTCAAGCTTTAAACACAGTTTTCATGAACAACTAAACATCTAAAATCTTGTCCAGTGTCCATAAAAATTTGACTACGTGATTTTTAAGTACATTTTTTTGACTGGCCACGGAAGTTTGATCAGACTTATTGCAACTAAACTATTACATGTTATAATTCCATGTCATAAGGTCATACTCGTAACCATCCTTTTTTTTTTTTTTTGTATATTTTATTTATTTGTTTGATATTTTAATAAACAAATCATAATTCATCAAAAACAAAAAAACAAAAAAACAAACAAAACAAACAAACTAAGCAAGTGGACAATGTGTAATATTGATATTTTTTTGCCCAAAATACGTATTTGTAAGTTTGTCAAAAACAGTTGAAAGTTTGAATCTCATTAAATATATTTTATTGGAGTTATGTATTATGATATAAAAAATTAGTGACTTATCATGATTTGTATTGAAAAACTTATGATGACACATAACACAAGTCTTGAAGATTAGTTGAAGTTGAGGTGCGAGTAGTTTGATCCGACACTCTAATTAGAAAAAAAATGTCAAAATTTATCAATCATGACCTGAAAATAATTGCACCAAATTTTAGGATATATAATTGAATTTGTTGTATTTAATAATAACTAATTATATATGTAATCACTAACATACAGCTAAATAGTGTTAAATTTCACATACTATACAATAATTAGGATTAATAGAAAATTTTAAATTTCGATCGGATTCAAAATCTTATATTCATCCATACAAGATTCGAGAGGAAAATTATTTGAAAATAATTTTGATTCGAGATTCGGGATAATTTTTCATCATGGAAAAAAAATTGGTATGAGATAAAAAATATACAAAATTTAGAATTTTTACATAAAAAATCTCGAACTTTGATCGAAATTTAGGGTGGCAGAAAAGTCCGCGCCCGGTCCAGCCCGACCCGGGATAAAAAAAAAAAACCCAAGTCAGACCCTATAATGAAAGCACGGCTCAGGCTCGTGCCGCGCTTACAATTTTTGGCCGAGCCGACCAAAACCAAAATATATATATATATTTTAATATGTTTGTAGCATTTTTATTTATTTGTAATATTTAAATTGTTAATTTATCAATGAAACTTTTGATTTATTTATAAATTGTCTTTCCATATAGTGTGAATGTATTTTGTATCTGTATGTTTTTATTTTTTTTTGAAAAAACAGACCATATAAAGTTCGAGCCCGAACCTGATTTTTCCCGGACCCGGACTTTTTTTTCTTTGTTAGGCTTATCAAAATTTAGGCCTGTTGCCACCCTTACAAGAAAGGGCAGTATGGAAAATAACATAAAGATAGGAGGTTAAAAACGGAGTGAGGAAAAATGTAACAATCGAAATTGAGTGGAACAAAAGCTACCGAAACTCAAAAAGGGGAGAGACAAAAACCTACATACATTAAATAAATAGCGAGTGGATAAGGTTGCTGTCACACACTGGTATTATTAGTGTTGTAAATATCTTTCAGATATTATTTATTTATTTATTTAATTTTTTATTTTTAAAGAATAAATCGAGACGCCCCGTGACAAACAACCCAATTTGTCCACGTGTCTCTCTTGCGTGTTCGCTTTCAAGAACCGAATAGAAGCTCCATCAACACCCACCCCCGCAACCCAAATACACAAACGGCGCCATTAAAAACCCTCAAAGCGACATCACTCTTATATCTTCTCGGTTTATAGGGATTTAAAAAGCTAGGGTTTCTGGGTTTCATTATTTTGATATATTTATTTATTTTATTTGTGGGAATTTTTGTTTCCACTTTGTTGAACTGGAGATGTACGTGGGTACTATGCGTAAATCGTTTAAGGACTCTTTGAAAGTTCTTGAAGCCGATATTCAGCATGCCAATACTTTGTAAGTGCGGTTTTTTTTTTAAAGAAAATTTTGTGTTTGCTTGGAAAAAGAAAAATTGTTCTCTTAGTGGCGAGTACGCGCCGCCGTGGACTTTGGCTGCGAAGCATGTCCTCTCCTTTACAATCCGATTTTTTTTTAAATTGTAATGATGAGTTATCCCATAGGTTCGTAACATTAGATTATGATTTTGGTTTCAATTTTGACTTTTTGTGTACCTTTTTATTGAAATTCAGCCTCATTCTTTTTTTCCTTTTAGCTGCCGGCAGTCAATTGCATTTTATTCTCTGCAAATTTGATTTTTTTTACCTCTGTTGGCTTAGAAATTTTTAACTTGAATAATCTGTTTTCAATGAAAAGTTGCAATTTTTGAAAAGTGGTAGTACTATTCACTCGTTGTTTCCTCGGTGAGTATTTGAGTGTTTATTTTCATTAGTAATCGAGCTATTTTTTTCATATGGGATAAGGTGGGGGCGTTTGTGATTTTACTGGCGGGTTTCTGAGAATGCTGGGTTCTACCGTTGTGGTTCTTAAATCTTAACAGTTGTTTATTTACTTAAAATGGTGTGTAGATATAACTCAAATGTGATAGGGGTTGTAGTAGCCCGCATCTTAAATGTTGTTGCCTCTCTGTCTGTGTATGTGGGGATCATGTTCGTTATCTTGATAGATTGTGTTCACCATAACTCACGTGGCCAAATGGGTTCCACTGGATTATGGTGCTGCTGTCATATATATATATATATATATATAATTGAGGGTCAGATGATTATCCTTTTCTGGTCCCAACTCCTCAATTATTCAAATCACAGTCATTTTTTGAATGTTGTTTACTGTGTTTTGGGGGAGGTTAATTTGAGGCTTTGAGCTGTAATTTTTGTTATTCGCTGCTGGCAAGCTTGGAGCAGGTTATCATTTTGCTTAGAAACGTTGCAATATTATGTTTTGGAAGACTGGCTTGTTGTAAACTGCATTGCACAATGCTGTAATTATTCTCTGAATACTAATTTACTATCTATTTTCCTTGTGCATTGTTTGTGTTGTAACTTGCTCAGTTAGTTAATTATTATATGCAATGTGATTCTGTTCAATTTCTAACCCCACTGGCTGCTAATATGGTCTCCAGGGCATCAGATTTTCCAAGGGATTATGATGGCGCCTGCCTTCAGATGCGAATGTCATACAGTCCGGCTGCACACTTGTTCCTCTTTTTAGTGCAATGGACAGACTGCCACTTGGCAGGAGCCCTTGGACTGCTACGAATACTCATTTACAAGGTTTTTTTAATAATATTTTTAAATGTGAATTTTTCTTGGTGCTTATTTTCTAAACGATAGATTCAATTTGACCTTAGAACTGAGTGAACGTAGTAGAGTGGAGTGATTTCTGCTGTGAAAGGAAATATCGGCTGACCTTAAAGACTTTGCAGGTTTATGTGGATGGTACAACCACCATGTCTACCCATGAAAGAAAAGCAAGTATTAGAGAGTTCTATGGTATTCTTATGCATTCTGGTTTTTTTGGTCTCTTTACTAACTCAAATAGCCTTTAGGCTCTGTAATCTTACAGAAGCAAAATTATTACTGTTGGCAGCGGTAATTTATCCCTCTTTATTGCAACTCCAAAGAGGTGTTACGGATAGTGAAGATAAGAAGCAGAAGGCAGTATGCATGGAAATGTACCGAAGAAGAGACTATGAAGAACAAAGTCAATTTACAGATGCAGATATTGAAAGAGAAGAAGAATGTGGAATATGCATGGAGACAAATAGTAAGATTGTGTTGCCCAACTGCAACCATGCCATGTGCTTGAAATGCTACCGTGAATGGTACTCTCTCTCTCTCTCTCAGTTCTTATCTTATGTTACCTTGACTTTTTCTGTTGTTCTATGGTCAACGGTTATCTCGTACATTGGCCATAATTTGCTGTTATGAAGCATTATTCTTTAGAAGTCTTCACTCTGGATATGTGATGTGAGGGTGCAGTGTATGTCACATGGACGTGAGTACTAAGTCCATAGATGCATTGCAGTGTCATAAATGGGGCTTAATTAGAAAAAATAAAAGTGATGTGAAAACTAACCGAACATTCCAAAAAGATGATTATAAGAATGGAGCGCTGGAGTATCTTGAATTTCTGAGCTGATTCTCATGAGTCTCTGTTCTAAGATTTTCGTGCATTGATTAGTCTGTTTGTACTTCAAAACCTATGAGAATACCATGGAATTTTTTTCGAATTTTTTATTGGATGGTGGATGCATGCATTTTATCTGTGAAATTTTTTGGTGGCAACCAACAGTGAGACTTCTTACTAACTGTAGAATTTTTTTAATATAATATATTTTTATGAAGCAGTATTTGTGCCTTTATCTTTTCAAATTTTTTTTAATATATAAATAGCATTCCAAAAATATGGTTAGAACGATGGAGCATGTGGGATGCAGTGGGATAATCTTTTAAGAATATTGGTGGTCTACTGATCTCTCATTTCTTTTCCTGTCATTCCCTATTGTTTGTTTCTTTTGTACGTTAATTGGTATCACTATTCTTGCATCACTCTCTCTGTCTCTGTCTCCTCCATCTATCCTGTCTTCTCCAGCCTAATGAAATCTGCAGTTTTGAGCTTTAAGGAACAGGAATACTACCATTATGTACGGGAATAATGGCGTCAATCAGCTGATCATTTAATATTTGTAATGAGTCCCAAGTAGTTTGATGATATTGATAGCAAGCAGATGATCTCCTCAAACTTAGTGATTCTCCTAGTTCAAGCAGACGATCAGTATTATTTTTCCAAGGTTTATGGAGTGAGTATTTGTGAAGGGTTACATTGGGAATCTGTCTTCTTTCATTTTGGCGTGGCAGTTCAATATGACTTGGGTGTTGATTTCATATATGTGTACTCTGTCAATCCTAAAATGTAATGTTGCGCTTCAGGTTTCTATACCAAGTCCACTGCATTTTTAGCTAGGGCTTTCATTGTCCATATTTAGTTATATAATATGTGTGTGTAGGTGCAGAAAAATGGATTAAAATGCCAATTGATCTGACAGATTAATTGGTCCTAGTTTTATTTTTTGGAGGTATAGTGGCACTGGCATACACTTCAGTATCTTTAGAGAATGTAGGGTATTTACAGACACAAAAAACCCTGATCTACCAAGTAGGCAGAAACTTGGTAGCTTGAAATGGGTAATATGTTTCAGATAGACTGGCTTCTGGATATTAGACACATCTTATAGGGCAATCCATTAAGCTTGATACAGGCTGGACACACTTCATATTCTATTTGTACTTTGTAGGCACTGCTTGCGCTTTCTGAATTGCTTTTTTATTTTTTAAATTCCCAAATAATTTGAGTCTTGGGTTGTAGCAGCCAATCATTGGACTCTTGGTTGTCGAGGCATTTTGGCCGACTACTTGTATACTTGGTTTTCTAATGATTGCCTAACTTGCTCTCTCTCACTCTCCCTATGTTTGTTGTTGACCAATTGTTATAGCCTTTATCTGTTATTTTGTTAAAGATTTTTTTTAATTCATTTAGATTATAACAAGTATTTGTTGCAATGAATTTCAGGCGAACAAGATCACAGTCATGCCCTTTTTGTCGTGACAGTCTGAAGAGAGTGAACTCCGGTGATCTCTGGGTATATATGGACAGCAGATACATAATTGATTCAGCAGCAGTGACAAGGGAGAATCTCAGAATTCTCTTCCTGTATATAGACAAGTTGCCGCTGATTGTTCCGGATAATCTTTTTGACCTTTATGATTCCCACTTAAGATAGGCTGAGATAAAAGTACATTCACTGTCCCTCAATGAATGATCCGATCTCATTTTATTTTTATTAGTTGCATAAAGACCGAAATTCTTTTTCGGCAAAATTAAGGTAACTGAGAACTGAACTGCAAATGGCTTTTTCTTCCCGCTTCTGTTAAGAAGCATCCAGCCTGAGATATTTTTGGGTTGGTTGGTGAAGTTGAGATAGCTTTAACTAGAAGGGTTTCTTCATGAATTGTATGTAGCACATTTTGTACATGCTTGTATAGCTTGCTGTTTGCTTATATGAAGCTTTCCTTCCTCTGCTCTTCTTCTGAATTGTTTCATCTCACAATAGTTTCACTATTATTCTTGACACTGTAAAAATAAATATTATTTAGGAAATGTTACATGCTTTTTGACCGGCCTTTAACATATTACAGTCTGGCGCCTGCAATGTAAATCTGTAATGTGTGTTCTTTTACAAGTAAGTTAATAAATTTGAAACAAAATAAATAATTTAATAAAATCAAAATTTTCATCTGATAAGATTTCAAAATAACAAGGGCATTGTTTAATTAAAAAAATACAGAGTCCTCAACTCTCGGTTGGATCTAAGCCACCCAATATATCAGCTTCCATATATCAAGTTATTTTATAAACCCAGAGGCGCAGGGAGGAGGCAAGGAAGAGAGGGAGAGAGAAACAACAGGTTTGTAGAGAGAGAGAGATGGGGAGGAGAGAGGAACAGAGAGAAGGAGTAATGGCTACGGATTTTTTCTGGTCATATACAGATGAGCCTCATGCTAGTAGGAGGCGTCAGATCCTCTCTCAGTACCCCCAAATTAAAGATCTTTTTGGTCCTGACCCTTGGGCTCTTGTTAAGGTCTCTCTTTTATCCCTCTTTTGTTTTGCATTTGCTGATCGGTGAGGCTGCGACTTTTTTATACGTTTTGTTTTTTTTTTTTTTATTAGATCCGAAGTTATAATGTGGGTGGATTAATGGGTACTTGATTGATTCTTTTGGTTGTGTTTTTAATTGCTGCATTTGCTTTTAGGTAAATGGGTCTCTAGGTAACTTTTTTGATTTCATCATAGCATCACATTGACCAGAACTTGGCTTTATTTTGTGGGTTGGATTTGTTTCTAATCCATCTAAGTAGGTTTCAGTTCACTTCGATTTCAGATCGGTTGGTTGTTGTGTCCAAATCCCAAACAAGTGTTATCATTGATAAATAATTCTATATGGTAGCTTCGTATATACATTTTCTGCTAAGAATTGAGGTTGACCATAATTTTTCTGATTTAGTCTTTAATCGGACTGTTAAGTAATTCTTCTTAGTACTCATGCAAGTCAGCTTATTGATGTTACCCGTGTGATTTTGACCTCAATTTATTTGTTCCTGGAAGATGATTTTTTTCTCTCCTTTCCATATTTGTAGTTTTGCATTGCTATACACAATTAGTTTTGTTAATTTGCTGCTGATTTTTATGCTCAAGAATTGTTGGCGCTTTTAGATTATATTATCAGATGAGGTTGATTTAGAACGGTATTCATGTCCTGTCCTCGATGTTGTGCGGTTGCAGGTTACGGTGGTTGTTCTTCTTCAGCTTTACACTGCTACTTTGCTTCATGATGCAGGCTGGCTGAAGATGCTGGCAATAGCCTACTTCTTTGGCTCTTTTCTCAACCACAATCTCTTCTTAGCCATTCATGAGCTCAGCCACAATCTTGCCTTCTCAACTCCAGTCTACAATCGCTGGCTTGGTATTTTTGCTAACCTTCCTATTGGTGTGCCTATGTCTGTCACTTTCCAGAAGTATCACCTTGAGCACCATCGCTTTCAAGGAGTAGATGGTATTGACATGGACATCCCAAGCCTAACTGAAACCCATGTGGTGACAAATGTTGTTGCAAAATCCATATGGGTCATCTTCCAACTCTTCTTCTATGCTTTCCGACCTCTGTTTCTCAACCCTAAACCCCCTGGTTATTGGGAGTTCATTAACTTCTCTATTCAGATAGCTCTTGACATAACCATGATTTACTTTTGGGGATGGAAATCTTTGGCTTATTTGATCCTTTCCACTTTTGTTGGGGGTGGGATGCACCCGATGGCTGGTCACTTCATTTCAGAACATTATATCTTCAAGCCTGACCAAGAGACATATTCCTATTATGGCCCTCTGAATCTTCTAACATGGCATGTTGGATTCCACAATGAGCACCATGATTTCCCCAGAATTCCTGGAAACAAGCTCCACAAGGTGAGGGAGGTTGCGTCCGAGTACTACGAGGGTTTATCATCGTATAAATCTTGGAGCCAGGTTATATATATGTATATTATGGATAGGACAGTCGGCCCCTTTAGCCGAATGAAGAGAAAAGCTTCACCTACGAAGAAATCCGAATAGGTGTTCCCATCTGTACTTTTCGTTCGTTTCATTTTCCTTCTTCCTTAGTTCCAACTGAGTTACTACAATTATTAATAATTATTATTATTTATTTTGATTCCTGTTATATGTAACATGCTTGAGTAATTAGAGTTTCATACTCCAGTTTTAAACAGTTCTGTCCATTTGTTTTTTAGCAGACCTATGGGGATGTACTTGCTTTCCGCTGGCTTTTGTATTTTGAATCTTCAAAGTTTCTGATTTTGAGATTTTCTTAGTGCTGCGGATACAAATCCAACTCATTGTCAACTTGTCTACCTTAACCGAATTCTCCCAACAGCGATACCATTCTTGTTGAATCATCACTTGTTTGAGACCACTTTATTGATATCAAGAACTAATCTGTCCGTTTGTCTCATAAAAATAACTGGGATCTATCATGGTACTGTGGTGGCCAAGAGCTCTTAGAGCCATTGCCAATAAAGCAGAAGAACCCTGCAGTTGAGAGGCAAGCACTGTAAATAAAATTACCTGTGCCAAGATGATCCAAATGCCTATCCATTTGAACATATCAAAGTTTGACTTCACAAATTCCTCGAAATCATGGAACCTCCCTATTGAGCGTCTAACGCCGCACAAAGCTTTCGAAGAAAACAAACTGTACCTTCTCCCTGTCAGAATTTAGCAGAATATCAGCTGCCATTGCAGACTCCAATAGAAGAAACAAATAGATAATAAACATATACTTTGTTAATTCAAGATCAACAAATATTTGAATTTGCATAATAATTTTGTCTTAAAACTTTAATGTTAGGATATTGGAAGCACAATGGGAAAGGATACACGCAAGAAAGGCAAAAAGCCACCAGCTGCTGCTGCTGCTGCAGTATGACCCAGGCATGTTATAAAGCAAAAGGTGACACCAATGCAAAAAATGAAACTGTATATAAAATCATCCCTTCTATGTCTCTCTGCCAGACCCTGATCATTCAAATCCCAATATAGGATCATAGCAATACCAAATTCAAAGCTTTTAGGATTGATTGAAGGCAAGTTATTGCTATTCTGGCCATTGTTATATTTTTCCTTCGGACAAAGATCATTCCTTCATTTTTTTCTCTCATTGTCTCTCATAATACTATCATTTAATGACATGTAATATAGATAATAAAAACAATTATTACAATTAAATTGTGTGTTTATATATCATTAAATGAACAATGAGATCAAGAAAAAAAGGGATCCTAATTCATATATCTTTCAAGTATCAAGATGTAAGCAAAAATTTGAAAATCACCAAATTCATGTAAACATGCATAAGTGACGCTGGTTTACTATGGATACAAAGAGTGAATGTTACAAAAATCTAAACAAGTAATTGAACCTAGCTAGCTGTCTGAATTTATGGGTTGTGTTTTCTGATTTTTTTCCCAAGAACCAAAGTAACATGAAACACTAAAACACAACCCGGGCTAGTCTTAATACCCAAATAAACTCTTAAAAATTGAGATTTTAACTTTTTACCTTGTGTTAAAAGTGGGATCTTTTTCGGTGCAAAAGCAGAAAAGCGTGATTACAAAATATTGATAAGCAGCCGAAATAAAATTTTTGGAAACTCTCCATCTGTTTTCTTTTTGTTTGGCTTGGAACTCTCTTCCAGCTGGCAAGCTGTGGGAACCTCGTGTTATCTTTAATTAAGGTAAATAAAAAAATTTTGCGACACTTTCAATCAAACTAGTTGCTGTGGTGTAGTGGTTATCACGTTAGTCTTACACACTAAAGGTCCCCAGTTCGATCCTGGGCAGCAACATTTTTTATTACCCTCTTCCACACATAACATATTTACTTACCACCTATATAGCTTTTGGCATTCACATTCTCAAGACAATTTATATTTTATTGTCTTGAGGCTCTCACAAACAGCAAATTGAGAATGGTTATTCAAGTAGCTAGATGCGAAAATGCATCAAATATTGGCTAAAGCCGAGAGTATTTATGAATTGGCTGGGGTGTCTAGCAAACAAACAGCACTGGAGGGTGCGAAGATCAGAATACCAAGTGGTTCCCTCCTCCTCCACAGGACTGGTTCAAGGTTGATGGGAAAGAAGTAGGGGCTTGAAGCAGTTTTCAGAAATTCTTTGGGAAAAACAGTTGAAATGGCTATCGATAACAAACAATTTTTTGGTGATATGGAAAGGGTCGAGTCTCAAGCTATCAAATTAGGAATCGCGATGACTATCAAGAACAAAAATGAGATCAATTGAATTGTGGAGGAAATCCGTAATATGTTGAAGAAAATGAGTGGGGCTCTCTAATTAAGGGTTTGTGAAGGGATGATTTACCCACAATCATATTCTGTAATTTATCTGGTTTGTTATTAAAGTTTCATCTTTGTTTTAAAGAAAAAAGCACATTTCTCTCTGTTTTTGAATGCAATGTTCATACTTATCAGTCACTGCTAATATTATCATTATTTTACATGTTCATAATTTTTTATATAATCATAAATTTTGTAGCACTAAATAAATAATAACATTGTCTGCTAGTCATAAAACGGCACTCCACAAAGCTGCTCAAGTCCATGCAATAATAAAATCGTATAAAAAAAATGGACCATAAAAAACTTTTGGCCAATTCGGTACAAAATTTTACTTCTATGAAACTCCACAATTTATATTTGACAAATCATAGATAAAAGATAATAAGAATACAGAGAAGATAACAATTTCATCTCTTTTCATACTTTCTAGTGTACATTACCCATTCCTCTAGGGTTTAGATTAATTTTTGTGATCTTCAACCCCACCTCGGTTTATTATTATTTTTTTGTAGAACGGATCTTTAATTTCTTATTTTCCCATCTTGGTTTTCAATGAATCTGAAAAATGCTTCTGGTACCTTGAATGCAGATATTAATCAGGCAAGCAAAACTCCAAATTTCGCCAACCCTACCATGCAACACATAGCTTGTCACTCCAGTGAGTTCTGGATGGTCCAGTTAACATTTATCAGTCTACTTGCTTTGACCCCGAAGGAACTCTCGCATTTGCATGTGAATTTCTGCCTTCACAACTAGTCGCATTTTCTTTGAATCTTCCCATAGCAAACCCCTTCGATCTCTTGCATAATCGCAAGCAGTCTCAAAGACATCCTGCCAGATTAATGGCACAACTTTAAAATGTAATCACTAAATTATCAAGAATCTTATCTGTCAGAACTGAGATGCTTAACCTTACCCTAGAGGGAAATTCGTCATAATAGTGAGCAGGGGTAATCTCAACCCTATTCAGATCTGATTCCCACAATCTTATCTGTCAGAAAACAGCAGAAATTGAAACGTTAAATAAGTAAATAATCGTCTTTGTTACTTGATATGTAGATGAGTATATCAAGAATTTTGCTATGAGGACAGGAAGCATTGATACATGCGACAATCAAACCGTAGTCGCAATATAAAAGTTGACTGCATATCTGAATGCAAGAAAGAATTAAGACCTGATCACAGACATTTTCAGGTACAGATGGTAATCTTTCAGCAACTCGAGGATGTGCATTCTGCTGAAGAAAACTAATTATCTGCAAATGCAATGGTCAAGGAGTTAGATGAGTCTGTCAGAATGACACCAAAAGACATTGAAAAATATTTAGGCTATAAGAATATCAGAAACAGTTCATAAGCTTCGCAGAAAGCCTTCACCACCCAGGAAAAAAATATCTAGGTTTATGTAAAGTGTATGAGATGAGGGTGGCTGCATCTCCAGATCCCAAAAAGAGGGTGTGAGGGGGCAAATTATTAAGATTGTCGAGTATTGGTATATACATGCAGGTTAATTGACCATATTGGTCAATTTTTAATGAAAAACAGATCACTGAATCAATTAAATATAAAATTCACCTGCTCAGCTGTAATGCCATTCTCAAAAGCATTATACAAGCTTTCTTTGGTTATTGCTCCCACAATAAGGTTTGGAAGTTGATACTCTACCCTGTGCATTAGCAAAATATTAAACAAAAGGTTGTCTTCATTATGATTGATCACTGATATTCAACAACAAAATGTACTTCAGAATTTTAACCTAGAAGAGAATATAACTATTTATAAAACAGATGGCCGGCTTACTTTGAGAAAAGACGCAAAATTTCACAGTGTAGCTTAGATGTTGAATAAGCATACAACCTGAAGTTTGTTTCCACTACAACAAATCCCTGAAGAGAAGGAAATGTAAAATGAACTACGTAATTGGGGAATGTGAAAAAATACAGATCTCATTTTGGTTTCCGGCAATAAATAATTTTGACAAGATTGACCTAAACTAATAGGAACATTAATGATGTTTACAAATAAAATTTTGTCTGCACCATTCAATGGTAATCAAAATTACAATTATTACACTTATTCAATGATTTCTCAAACAGGAAACAGCATACCTCTTTCCGTGCTGATGAATCAGTTAAGCTCACCGAAAGATTGGTAGCTAATTTAGTAGGTATAAACCAACTCTCTTTCCTGCCCTGAATAGTCATGGAAAATACATGATCTTTTCAGTAAAGTAATAATAAAGTAAATTAACACAGAAAACCAGCATTTTCTGTGGCACAGATTAGTACAACCTGCTGAGGTTTGACCAATCCCAAGTCTGCCAAGTCCTTGATCATACTTTTTTGTAATTCACTCAGTGTGTTCAAATTATATGCCTATAACATGGAGAAGCAAAGAGTATATCAGTAAAGTGAGATTCAAACTACTTTGAGAATTCCTTGAAAAAAACATTTTAAGGTCCTCAAGATAGTGAAGTAAAAAGCAATACTAAGATAGATCAGCAGTTTAAAAATAAATGAGTAAGAGAATAAAAGACGGAATTTTATGCAACAGTGATACAAACAAATGTTTGATTTCTGATAAAACAAGAAGCATCGGGCCAACAGGAATCAATCAATAAGGTTATACACGCTTCTTGAATAAATGGAATAACCGAATAATAATCTGGTATAGCTATATGAAATATACGCGCTACCTCACCAGCGACGTGAAAACTAAGCTCCAGAAGAAAAGAAATCAGATCTGCTTGATTTACACCTCGTTCCTGCAAGAAAAGGAGAAAAACATATGTAATTGGCAGCAAGCCCAAAGTCATGCTATCCCACGAATAATTAAAGCACCAGTGCACTTTCATCTCTAATAAATAGTCCAACAAAATACCAAAGTAGAAAACATTTTTGTTCTACTTTGTATTAGCATTTAGCTGTCATGAATCATGATACGGATCTTATTGAGAAATAGAATAAAAATTAAAGTAGGCAGTTAAATTCTGCCCCAAAAAAAAGGATATACACACTTCTAAACATAAATCTTTAGTCACATGAACATGTTAATGATATAAAAATCCAAGTTCTGTATGAAAATTAGATATCACAATTCACACAGTGAATTAAAGATAAGTCATTATTTTGTCCTTCAAATACCTCACATGTTAACTTCAGCTTTTTACTAGAGAGAATGTACCAGTAAAATCAAAGACATAGAAATGAAGAATTTTGATGCAGAGAAGCCACTGAAAAGAATCTCAGAAGCCACACCTGAGAATTTGAAATATATTCTCTAACGATGTACCAGAGCTGTGCATTAGTATCCATCAGCTGTAAATTTAAACGTATGATAAATAAGTTCCACTAGCCTCAACAATATGGAATCCAAAATCTTGTGATTAACATGCATACCAAAAATTGAAAACCACTCTCTGTTAATCTTGGGGCTTCTTTATCCCTGTAAACAAGCCTCAACTGTAAATTGCAACAAGAAACAGCCGATTACCAATGTGACAGAAAATATTACCTTTGAGTCAAAAGACCACGCTGGAAAACCTTCATCATGGAAGAGCTGAAATTTGTCGGCTTTTCAGCTTGGGCTGAACTAACAAGTTGCAGCAAGAAACACTGGTTTAACACAATTAGAAGATTTAAGACAATAGCATAAGCACTAATGTATAATTAATAACCCGATTCAAAAATTAATTATGTTATTACATCTCCTAGAGGTTAGCACGATTGGAATAAAAGTCCTTAAACATGAAAAAACAGAACAAGTAAAGTTCACACCTCCCATTGTCCAAGGGCATAGGCCTCAAGTTCCTCCAAGCTTGGGAGCCTCGCAGTAATACCAGAAGGCATTGGATCCCTTGGCAAAGCTCCGCTGCAAGTTTGGAGTCGTTAATTTCATACATAAAATGTGATAGAAGGCATTCATAAACAAACTTGGGAAGTAATTTCATATCTTCAAGTTTACGCTAATGAAATGGATAAATCAGATTTGAAAATTTTGAAGGAGCACAGCCTCTTCATTGCATGACCCATCAGAATACATTACGAGGGGAATCATCCAAATCTCCTTGCACTGAAACTTACCCATATATCAAATGCTTCCGGAGGTTAGATTGGAATGTCGAATTTAATCTGTAAGTGGTTTCCTTCTTCCTACCATTAAATTGCGAGGAACATCAGCATAGAGTAGTATTGAAATTATTACTGAAGGAAAACATTCAAGCATATAGAGATTTATTGGAGAATAACAGATAAAGCGGCAAAACTTAATATTTACAAAATAAGTTGGCAAGCAATTCACAGCATATTAACCACCAGTACACAGCTAATGTGTGATATGGCCTACAAATAAAACCCAACTCCTTAGTGAGTTTGTATTTCAAGTCCTAAAATAAGAAACTCATGATGAAAAATCAAGAGGTCGTGGAAAATAAATCAGAGTAATTAAGCCTAACATATCATATAGGCCCCTTTGGTTCTGCCAAATGTATGAGTCAATAGATAGACTGCTTATAATTGCTTGAACTTTTCCAGTGATTTAGCCTTCCTCTCATTCAAGCAGCCAATATTGTAAGATAAAGTAAAAAGATGTCGGTGAAATTGCTTACTTACTTTTCTTCCGAAAATACTCTCAACTGAACCAACCGATCAACGGCAACTCTGTGCTTAGTGAACCCATCTGGAAGCACCCACTCCTCCATCATCTTGGCCGGAATCGAACCATCAATGTACAACATCTTTAATACATACTTCTTTGCTAGAGGTGGCAGTGACCTGAAAACCAAAAGAAGGAACAAGTTGGCACTTATTTCAAACACACTAAGAAATTGAAGTTTCCATCACAAGTACGTTCATCAGCAAGTTCCCTAATAAATTTTCAATTTTATTTTTGCATTCCCTCATAAAAGAATATGTTATAAGTTGTAGCACATAAAACAAAACACTTTCTTTCATTTCTTTTTCTTTTTCTTTTTCCACATTTCAATTCAACAAGCTGTTGTCTGAAATAATAATATTGTAAAAACTAAAACGTCGTATTCATTCTCTTTTTTTAAAAGGAAGATTTAGAAAATAATAACTGTGTATTACCTGAGAATGGCTTCGCAAATAAAGGGATTCTCGTAGAGCCTGTCGAGGTCTCTGGCGGTCAATGACGCCACCATGTCCATGAAATTTTTCGCTATGATCTTAACTTGAGGCATTGTTACTACTGCGAAATTCCTCTCTTATTCCGATTTTAATAACTTTGGGGTTTTAAAAGGGATTTGATTATTCTGTGAATACAACTATGGATGATAATTTGGGAATTTGTTATTTCTGTGTTCTTTCTTATACCTGGGGCACTCGAAGTCTGATCAGGGTCTGAGAATGGAGAGAGTATACGATGAAGGCGAATAGATGCGAACTTTTAAAGTAGGGGTAAATATCAACAATACGCCCTATGATTCGGCTTAAATTCATATAAACACAAGTTTTTTCATTTACATAGAAAATGTCCTTCTATTACCACACCGTTGAAATGTCCTCTTTATCTCAGTTATCCAAGACATGCTATCAAAATTTTGGAACACCAGATGTCAGGTGCCATGAAAGCTTATAAAACCTGAGCAGGGACAAAAATAATTAAAGCGTAAATAGCTTCAAGAATCCAGGATGTCAGTGTAGGAAATTCTTCACAATAATTCATTAAGGATAAATCTGTCCTTTGGTATCATAGGGTGCTTGTAAGGGGTATATCCCTTTGGAGGGTTGCACCCCAACCCAAAGGGTGCCCATTGGCACCCTTACATGCCTTATATAAGGTGACTTTATATTGATGACAAAGACAGAGGAAAAACATCCGAATTAAACAAGAGACACTGGTTTTTTTTTGTTTTGTTTTTGAGAGAGAGTATCATCATCTTCCTTGTTCATAAACTTGTGAAGGAGTGCTCCTTGTACAAGTAGCATCCAAGTTATCCTGGGAGAACGTTGGCAAGAAGAAACCGTAGAGCACCTGTGACGGGCCAATAAGTTCTTAAGGACAGAGATAATCTCGACTTGGACATTTCTGTAATCTTCCTTTTCTGGTTTGTCACAAAGTTTTCTGGTTTTAGGGTTTTGCATCTAGATCTACTTTGGGTAATTTGATCTGTTTGTTTTGCGTGTTTATATTACTGTTTTAATGACATTATTTTACCAACAATCTTAAGAACTTATCATATCGTGTTATTAAATAGTAATTTGCATGTTAGGGTTTTAATATTTTCTGGAAAATACGAACTGTGCATGAAAAACCCGTAGGGCGTTCGAACGCCCAACGCACGCGAAGGCTAAAAATTTGAATTCTCGTAAGAACGTTCGAACGCGTATTCAAACGCACCTCGAACGAAAGCCTTCTGCCTTAGAATGTTCGAACGCGTACTAAACGCAACTCGAACGCAAACTCTCTGGAATCATTCCGTTCGAACGCGTTCACGAACGCTATACGAACGTGAACTCTCTGGAATCATTTCGTTCGAACGCGTTATCAAACGCTACTCGAACGTGAACTCTCTGGAAACACATCGTTCGAACGCGTTATCAAACGCAACACGAACGCACACACACTGGACAGTCTCGTTCGAACGTAGATACGAACGCGACACTAACGAAATAGTCCTGTAATTCTTATAAACTGCAAACTTAAATAATATTAACTTGGTAAGTCATATACTGTTAACACATTAATCTTAGTAGTATAGATTTAAGTTATTATTAGGTTGTTCAATTATCACAAGCATACACATAGTGATAAAGTTGAAATTGTTTGATTGTTGCATAATTGGTTGAGAATTTAAAGTGTAATAATACACAAGTAATTCCATCCAATCTTGATTGAATTATATATATCTACATTTATCGTATATCACTTTGAACAAGATCATTCGTTGATCGTTGTGCAATTTGTCTTTCGTAGACTAATTGACCCTGTTGATTTTCCAGTTACATATGGCTAGCGGAAATATCACGGTACCGGTCTCTCATGGAGAAAAACCGGAGAAATTTGGTGGGGCAAATTTCAAACAATGGCAGAGCAAGATGCTGTTCTACCTGACAACTCTCCAGTTGGCAAAATTCCTCAAAGATCCTCCGGGTCCTGTGGAGGGTGAATCCGAATTGGCCAAGGAAGAGCGAGAACAGACTTGGATGTCTGGAGACTTCTTATGCAAGAACTACCTTTTGGGTGGTCTTGACAATACCCTGTACAATGTGTACCAAGGCATGACTTCTGCGAAGATTCTCTGGGAGTCTCTCGAGAAGAAGTATAAAACTGAAGATGCCGGACAAAAGAAATTTGTCGTGGGTAGGTTCCTGGACTACAAAATGGTAGATTCAAGGACGGTGATGTCTCAGTTGGGTGAACTGCAATTAATCATTCATGAAATACTGGATGAAGGAATGAAACTTTGTGAGACGTTTCAAGTTGCCGCCATAATTGAAAAGTTGCCTCCATCATGGAAGGACTTCAGGAGCTATCTGAAACACAAAAAGAAGCAGATGAGCCTTGAAGACCTCAGTGTTCGATTGAGAATCGATGAGGACAACAGGATGTCCGAGAAGGCCAGCTACAAGACTCTGGAGTCTAAGGCCAACATCATTGAAGGTGTAAAGGGTAGCAAAAAGAGAAAGAACAGTGGAGCTGACTCTGGGAACAAGAAGTTCAAGGGAAAATGCTACAACTGTGGAAAGAGCGGTCATATGTCAAAGGACTGCAGAAACAAGAAGTCTCAGGACAAGGGCAAGAAAAAGAAAAATGAGGCCCATGTCACTGAAGGCGAGCAGCTGACTGATGATATCTCAGAGATGGAACTATCAGCAGTGGTAACTGAAGCCAACATAGTTGGGAATCCGAGAGAATGGTGGGTAGACACTGGGGCTACTCGTCATATCTGTGCAGACAGCAAGATGTTTTCCATGTACCAGAAGGTCGATGGCGGCGATCATCTGACAATGGGAAACTCGTCTACCTCTCAGGTGGTTGGACAAGGCACAGTGGTTCTGAAGATGACATCCGGAAAGGAGCTAACATTGAAAAATGTACTGCACATTCCAGATATTCGGAAGAACTTGGTCTCGGGCTCTCTTCTTAGTAAGGCTGGTTTTAAGCTTGTTTTTGTTTCCGATAAGTTTGTAATGACAAAGAATGATATGTATGTAGGAAAATGTTACCTGACTGAGGGCCTTTTTAAGCTAAATGTAATGACTGTTAACCGTGCTATTAATAAAGCTAGTTCGTCTGCTTATATTATTGTGTCACAAAATGTATGGCATGGGAGGTTAGGACATGTTAATTATGATACTATGCGTAAATTAATTAACATGGACCTTATACCTAAATTTGCTATTGATGGCCAACATAAGTGTGAAGCATGTGTTGAAGCAAAAATGCATCGAACATCATTTCATTCTATAGAACGTAGTTCTGAACCGCTGGAACTTGTACATACCGATGTATGTGACATGAATATTGTGCAAACAAGAGGCAGTAAAAAGTACTTTGTCACTTTTATCGATGACAGCACAAGATTCTGTTATGTGTACTTGCTGAGAAGCAAAGCTGAAGCAATTGAGAGCTTCGTACACTATAAGAACGAAGTTGAAAACCAACTTGGCAAGAATATCAAAAGAATCAGGAGTGATAGAGGCGGTGAATACGTTTCACCATTCGGTGAATATTGTTCTGTGCACGGAATTATTCACGAAACCACTGCTCCTTATTCTCCTCAACAGAACGGAATTGCGAAACGCAAAAACCGAACGTTGAAGGAAATGATGAACGCCATGTTGACAAGTTCAGGACTACCCCAGAACTTGTGGGGGGAAGCTCTGCTTTCTGTGAATTACGTTCTTAACAAACTTCCTCACAGAAGGTTGGACAAGACACCATATGAGTTGTGGAAAGGTTTCGTACCTTCCTACAAATACCTCAAAGTGTGGGGGTGTCTTGCCAAAGTAATGGTTCCTAAACCTAAGAAGGTTAAAATAGGACCAAAAACTGTTGACTGTATATTCATTGGATATGCTCGCAACAGTAGTGCGTATCGATTCTTGGTACACAAGTCGGAGATTCCTGACATCAATCCGGAAATGATAATTGAGTCAAGGAATGCGATATTTTTTGAAGAGACGTTTCCTTATAAGGAAAGACAGCGCACAATGTCTCTCAAAAGAACGACCGACGTTGTCAAGGACAGTGATCAGGTTGACCTAGAATCAGATAAACGTGTTAATACTGAGACAATCGAGCCTAGACGTAGCAAAAGAGTTAGAACGTCTAAGTCGTTTGGTCCCGATTTTCTGACATACCTGTTAGAAAATGAGCCTCAAAGCTATAAAGAAGCTATGTCTTCTCATGAGGCACCTCTTTGGAAAGAGGCGATAAATAGTGAGATTGATTCAATCCTACAGAACCATACTTGGGAGTTGGTTGATCTTCCACCAGGTTGTAAGCCATTGGGCTACAAATGAATATTCAAAAGGAAGATGAAAACGGATGGATCAATAGATAAGTACAAGGCAAGACTTGTCATAAAAGGTTATAGACAAAAAGAATGTCTTGATTACTTTGACACCTATTCACCTGTGACTCGTATCACATCGATAAGAATGCTCATAGCCATAGCAGCTATATGGGAAATGCACAAACATGTAGGGACATGTCCTATAAAATTGGAAGAACACACCTCTAGGCTCCAAAATGTATAAGGAAGAGGTATGACCCTTAGGAGAGTCGCACCACAAACCAAATGGTGCCCTCAAAGGCACCATTCCATGCCTATATATTGGAGCCTTATGTTCATTCTTAAGACATCCAGAATTTCTATAAGTTTTCATTGTCTAAATAGTCAATAATAAGAAAGAGTTTCCACCATAATTCATAGTTAGTGTTCTTGATTCAAAGAATCAATAATCCTGGGAGAACATTAGCCACAAGATCCGTTGTGCACCAAGGCGGGGTTAATAAGTTCTTAAGGATAAAGTAAAAACTCGACTTGGTATTATCTATATCTACATCTACAGAATATTTTACAGGTTTTTCTAAATCCTTAATTATGTATTGATTTTAGGATTACATTAGTTTGCTTGAATTATGCATGTTACAAAAATGAATTACAACAATGATCACAATTTTATCCCGTATTATGATTTACCAGATACAAACATACATATATCTTTATGCTACTAAGGAATTGGATGGCCGTGAAAACTGAAAGTTTCAGTTTTGTGCCTAAGATCTCCCTGCATGAACTATCTTTTCAGTTGTTTATCTACAATGTATCCTATTATTATTACCCACCTCTTCCAATCTCCATAATTCCTACTTCCTAGAGCTAATCAATTGGCTTCATATTACAATTTCATCCAAATGCTGAGGTCATTTATTGTTTGCAACTATTACTATGATGTTTACAGCTCCATAGCACTAGGTTCACAAAAGCGAACAACAGTGAATCACAAAATCACTAAGATGCATGGGAGGGTGAAAATATCTCGAGCAATTAGCAGCTCATAGAGAATGATCAATGTAAGCACTCGCATTGTGACATTGATGGCCATTTAGTACAGTGCCCTTATAATTAGCATATCTCATTGAACTCGGCCAAGACTAAAGATCACGTAATCTTATCAATTAAAGCTTGGAAATTGGTGTTTGGGGAAAACTGGACATCTAACACGTAGCCAACAACATCTAGAAGGGAATTCAGATATATCGTCATGGTCTAATCTCGAGATCGCTTCAGAGTATAATTACAATGAGCCTCTTACCATATCTGTCCCATAAGCTCTTGTCAAGACCTGAATTCAGGACCTCCCGCTAGGGTATGAATTCAGAACCTTTCGGCAGAACATCTATTTCAAACTCGTATCCAGGAAAGGCAAGTAAGGCTTGCAAAAGGAATCAGCCCAAGATATCAACTCCATAATGACATTAATCCTATAAATAAGGAATTACCCAAAATGAGAGGAGACAATGGAGCGTACTGACCCTAGCAAGTTCTGGAACTCACCATTATCAAAAACATGGACAAACATTGGGTATAACAGTGGTATAGGCGATGCAACAGAGGTCGACGGAGGCCCGGGGGCAGAGGCAGGTGATTTGAAAGTATGAGACTTTGAAGTGGAAGTAGAAGGTGAAGACATAAGCAAGACTGGTGAAGCAGTTCCATAGGTCAATACTATAGGCCCGAGAGTAATACCAGCTAAGCCTAACTCCATCTACGCCCTTGAAGGACCCGATTGTTCGCATTCGAGCCTCAGCCTCTTACGTCGAGTAAGAAGATGACTTTATGTCTCGTCCTCGGGAGTTGGAGATATGGGATGAACACGAGTGGGGATACCAATAGTAGAAAAGGAAGACCAAAGCTCCTTCTTGGATTTACCCTTGTCAAATGGTGGCATGACACCGTAAGAGGTTGATATTACAACAAAGATGGCAGCAGAAGACTGTTACGAAATCTAGGCTGCAATTGTATCAGGTTTTGTCTTTGAGAGCATAATGCGGTCATCAGAAGTATCCTATGATGAAGCTGTCAGCATTTCAAAGTTCATATTTTTAGGTTTGTAAGGCAGCTTCATACCGACCATATTCACATAAGAGTCTTTACTTCATTCACCATTATTCTTCTTCCCTTAGAGTTTTTTTCAAATTTGTCTAGTCGAGAACATCAGGGGGGTAATCTCAGAGGCAACAACTGTTTCAGGAGCAAAGAGGTTTAAACCTCTGGCAGAAATTGACTTACCCTTGAATTTCTGTTCAAAATGGATTTGTGCTGAGAGAACCACCTTTGTCTTTCTCCAAAAACATATACGCATGATCATCTGCACCCAATGAGGAGAAGTAAGGACTACAACTTATCAGGGCCTCGAGGCCATCTTTGTTCACCACCCTATGAATATGAAGCGCCTCATTTCCCCTCAGAGCCATAAACCGATGCAAGTATTTGATCATATTCTTGGACAACTCAAAATATGAGGGGAGTATACAGAACCGAGAGCTGAGAGAAAAAGAAGAGACTAAAAGAAAAACAAATCAGAGGTTATGGAAATACCTTGGTTCAAAGTCAGCCGCAAAAGGAATACAATTCGATTGACGCTGACGACATGTTAGTTGCTAGTCACTGTCAGCAGACCTTTAGACGACCAGCCTTTTTCGGATATTGGCAGCCCCGTGAACATAATGGTTGAATTTATGGGGGTGAATGTATACATATCCACCCCGCCAGCAGACCCAACTTTATCAGTGTGAAAATGTAGAAGAAGTCGTTGATGGACAGACGCAAATCATTGACTATCAAGAAGATAATAAGGCATATGACGTATCAAAAGGCATTCAGAGTCGGCTACATCAAGTGTAAATTACAGAGCACACAGATGTAGTAAAGCAAGGGATAAAGGAGGATCGCATGATCCGAATGTGATACTCCCCGAGGATAATACCACTGTGAAGGATGACGAATGGGTCGGTCTCCCAACATGACATTTCCTCGGGAAGGGGTTACAAGTAGATGTCCTGGGGAAGGTCATTGTCGTCTCTCAGTCATTGAATTCTATTAGAGGAAGAGGATGAAGAATCAATTTTAGCATAAAAGCTTTGGAATTAGATCTAATGATGTCATAGAGTAAGAGTTTCACAACAACAGGGAGTGCAACAGTTTGAATTCGAATATCTAAATCGGTAAAGTCAAATGAGTTGGTCAAACCAGTATTTATGAGATGTGATGTTTGGATTCCCGATGAGGCCGAAAAAATTGGGGGCCCAAAAAATCATAAAGCCCACCAAAGGCCCAAGATGGGGATGTAGGAATAAGACCCCAAATTTTTGAACTTTGTACTAACTCTCAAATCGTTTGTTTTCACCATATTTTTTTCAAAATGATGCAAACAAAATGATGGAATGTTTGGGAAAACCAGACATCTAACATGTAGTTGACATCACCTATAAGGGGATTCAGAACCATCGTTAGGGTCTGATCTCGGGATCGCTTCAGAGTATAACTACAAAGAGCTCCTTACGACAATCTAACCCAGAAGCCTCTGTCATAACCCGAATTCAGGACCTCCCGTCATGGTTTGAATTTAAGACCTCTCGACAGAAGATCTATTTCATACTCATCTCCAGGAAAAACAAGTAAGGTTTGCAAGAGGAATCAGCCTAGGATATCGACTCCATAATGACGTAAATCCTCTAAATAAGGAATTAGCCAGCGAAATAATTGTTGTCTGTTTCTTTAAGCTGGACAACGCCCGGGATATGAAAGTTCTGAGATTTTAGGGATTGGGCTAATTGATGGGAAACTTGAATGGAATGTAACCGCTGTCAGTTTATTTTCCTTATAGTAAAGTATTGTAAATAAGACGAGAAACCATAAAATAATAGATCGACATTTTGATAACCAAACTGTAATAAAAGCATTTCTGATAAATCTTTGTGTGTTTTTATATGATCTTATTATTTGTTAAGTTAATTGCGCAAACAAAAATGAAGTGAGAGATGATAATATAACTCCTAATGAGCAGATTTCTCAAATCATGCGAATTGCTAAGTTATGAAACAAGGTTTAATAAAAGTCATTTGCTTATTATTGAGCCGAGTTTGCACTGACCACTAAATCAACATTCTTTTATATTAAGTTTAAGAAATATTGACAAAATCATAAGAGCCTAATTTCCTTTCTCGCTTTCAATCATGACATTTATATTATCTCATAGATCTTATTAAAATTAGACTTAGATGAAGAAAATTAATGACGTAATCAAAATATTGATTCAGTTAGATTATTATTCTCGCTCACTTCAATATAACTCCACCCACTAGGGGATAATTATACTGTAATGCACTAGTTATTTAAATTTTAAAAAACAATAGATTGATACAAGAGATTTGAGATTCAACGCAACTAGATGAGTGAAAAGAATATTTAATTTTTAGTTGCATTATACTTTTTAGTTGAAATAAGTAGGGGTGTTCATAAGGTCGGGTTGACCCGCGACCCGACCTGACCCGCGCTAATCCGACCCGATCCGGTCGGGTTTATAAATTTAAAAATTCAATTTCGGGTCTGACCCGACCCGACCCGATCTTTAGGTGGGATTCGAACTTATGATTACTTAACTGTCAAACTCTGATTTTGCCATCTCAACTAGGGATGGCAATTTTACCCGCCTACCCGCAAACCCGCAAAAACCCGCCCGCAATGGGTAGGGTTTGGTAAATATATTAGTGGGTATGGTGCGGGTTTGGTATTTTAAAATAGAACCCGCTGCGGGTGCGGTGCGGGTTTGGTATTTTAGTAAAATATGCGGGTACCCGCAGCGGGTACCCGCATACCCGCAAAAAGAAATTTTTTAATTAATCTCATGAGTCATGACTCACATAATTGTATCCATAATCATTTTAATAATAAAAATAAATAAATTGGATGATAGAAACTAGAAAGAAGCAATAGTGAATTAAAATGTTATGGGCCTATGGCCCATGCCGTGAGTCACTGCCTGTGCCTCATTTAAATTTAACAAACAAAACCTAATTACTATTATGATAAGAGGTATAATATGATCAAATGGCAGTAAGCTATGTACATTTTCACACTTGGTTGAGACTGGTAGTTCCAGATGCAAACAGTTCTTGAATACAAACTCGCTAAAATCCTGAGATGACCAAACCCGCAAAAAATCCGTTGGGTACCAATGCGGGTTTGGTAATTTGTTCACATATGCGGGTGCGGGTTTGGTAATGAAAATTAAAACCCACAGCGGGTATGGTGCGGGTTTGGTAATTTGTTCACATATGCGGGTGCGGGTTTGGTAATGACAAACCCGCACCAAACCCTACCCGCTGCCATCCCTAATCTCAACCACACATATAAGTTGTAATTTTAATATTAACAAAAATATATATTACGTATACTACAGATTATACAACCCGACTCGACCCGTTGTTTTTTTGACCCGACCCATGACAACCCGACCCGCGATGGTCCATTCCTTAAATTTCGGGTTTCGGGTCAAGAGACCCGAATGACCCGACCCGATCGGGTCAAAAATTTTTTTTTTTAAAAACCCGACCCATAAACACCCCTAGAAATAAATGTAATTGTGGAAATCAGTATTTAGAGCCTCGTCAGTAGTCTCCTTTAGCAATCACGTGATTGACATCATGGAGGAGTGAGGACATCTAAACAAGAAACATGAGCTTTACTTGTATTTGTATTTTTATTCATTATTATCATTAATGGCCTTCAAAGTTCGACATACTTGGCAGAGCACTGAAATATCAGATTATCCGAGGGTAATTTGGACATTCAATGAGGTTTATTTACAAAACAATGCAATTTTAAAAATTTTAACGGGTAGATTTAAAAATAAAGTCGTATTAAAAAAAATGGGCCGAAAATAAAATATGACCCCTCTTCATAGAATCTCTCTTAAATTATTTTCTAAAATTTTAATATAACTTTTATATATATATATATATATATTGAAATCGTTGGACACCCACAGCCAAACCACTCATTCCAGATTTAAACAAAACATGTAAAATACACGGATGTTCTAAGCCCTTAACAAAAACGTATTTTCTAGATTCGAACCCAAAACTTTAAGATGAAATTATAAATCATACACCAGCTAATCGCATCGAAAATATAATTTAAATATCTCATATCTAAATTCAGATTCCTCACCTTATCATATTAGACTGAACAAACAAATATTAGATCCCTATATTGTTACATCCAGTAACGGACAAACAAGGAAAGGTTGGTGAATTAGGCCCACGGAGATGCTGCAGCCGCTACTAGTGCTAGTCATTCGAGATTCCATCTGACGTGGCAATCTATAATTGGTTTCTTTACGGAATCTGAACGAATCTTCCCAGTATTCCTTCAGTTCCGTATCTTTATTCACGCACTAAGGGAAAAAATGGACCCAAAACACACGACCCAATAAGAGCAGCTGGTTGATTGGCATTTTGTGGTGGGCCTTTGATCCACTCTCCAACAACTGCAAGTGGGCATTATTTTTATTTTTTTATTTTTAATATCCGCATTTGGTTTTTTTTTTAAAAAAAACAAAAAAACAAATTGGCATTTGACACTGACCAGGCATATCAAAGATTCAATCCAGCCGTGTAAAAATTACCACATCATTCATATAATAAATTTAATAATATATTATTATATATGTTATATGATAAAAGTAATTAAATAAATAATAATTATACTTAATATAATTTTTATATAAAATATAATTATTAATTGATGATATCAGGTTAGTTATATAAAGATGATACTTAGTCAAGATTCATGAATCTTGCCACTGGACCAAAAATGAACCAATAAGATTGCTCTCTTTTCCACATAATAAGGGAGAAGATTTAGTAACGCTCAGAATTGAGAGAAGATGGAGAATCTGAATCTGCAGTGGAGGCTGTTGTCTATGTTAACACTGCTTGCTTCTTCTCTCTTCTTGCTTTTCTTTAAGGATTCTGCCAAGGTCTGATTCATTCATTATTATATGTATTGTTCCTGCATGCATGCTGTTATTTTTCTTTCAGATATATACTGTTTGGTTGACAAGAAAATTCTGGAAAAACAAAAAGTTAAGATAGAAAAAATCAAAAAATTATGAATGAAATCTAGCTTGTTTTGTGGTGTTTTAAAACACTTCTATATTTATTGTGTAATTTTAATTTTAATTTTAATTTTTCAGTGCCTCTGTTTTTGTTTATTAACAGAGCTACTTGTAGAAAATGAATTGTAATATGTTTTGGAGAGTTTTAAATTTTGAAACCTTTTTAAATATTTATTTCAAGCACTTGTTAAGTGTTCATATAGACTTATCAATTAAAACAGAATATAATTGGTGTTCTGCTTTTGTATCTCTGTGAAATAGTCCCATATGTGGCTTGGTGGTATAAGTTTAGTATTTGATTGCTCAAGACCTAGGTTCGAATCCAGAGGTGCACTTCTAATAAGAGTCCGGGGCAACCAGAAGTTTTACTTAATGCGCTTAAACTCATAGATCCGGTGGTTTGATGGCGGCATTTCCAAAATTTCTAAAAAAAATTCTCTGTGAAATAATATGATGTCACTGTTTTTGTTATTATACAAGATACAGAGTTACTTTATACTGTCAAAAATTGATTTAGCAACTCTATGGTGATCCCTTCTCAGCAATTTGTTTTTTCCTGTTTGTTGATTTTTTTTTTTTGTGTGTGTGTGTTGCAGTTGCCTCACAGTGGGTGCAGTCTCCTTCCTTACAACCATTACTGGATAGCCAGCAAGCGCATAGTGACACCACTAGGGGTTATTTCTGGTGCAGGTAATTTTTATTTTTTTTATTTTTATACACTGATTTTGCATTGCAAGTCCTGCTATATGAAATTGATGTATATTTGATATTGCTCAGTAAGATTATCTATTGGGAGGTCATTAGACATGTATTTGTGAAATCAATCACTGGTAGACTGATTTATGTTTTTGGTCTTTGCTGTGTTCTTTTCACTTGAACAAGATGTTTTTCTTAGACACCATCTAATTAATTGATTTTCTTTTTTCAATGTCTAAATGAGCAGTTGAGGTCAAGGAAGGGAATATCATCTCCATTGTTAAGGAAGAAGATTGGCGTCGGAATTCCAAGACAGAACAAATAGTTGATTATGGAGAGGCTGTTATCATGCCTGGCTTAATTGATGTGTAAGACATTCTTGAAGAGTAGATTATTGCGAGGATTATGGGGGAAACTGAATGGAAATGATACTATGATGCCTCACTTTTGGAGCTTCTAAGTTCATGTTCTTATACATTTGAGTGTAATTAAATTTTTCGTGATATATTTGATCATTTACATGGTAGGCATTCGCATCTCGATGATTCAGGAAGAGTTGAGTGGGAAGGATTTCCTTCGGGGACTAAAGCAGCTGCTGCTGGTGAGCTTTTCACCTGATGTATATTTCGTAATGAATCTTCTTGGGGATGAAAAATTGCGTTTCTTTTCCAACCATTTTACTGCTTTTTGTGATTATATCTTCTTTTGGGTCCTGGAAAATGTTCCCAGATCATATAAGTTTTTTGACTTTACGTTTTTAATTTGTTTCTTCAGGTGGTATAACAACATTAATTGATATGCCCCTCAACAGTGATCCCTCAACTATCTCAACAGAAACTCTGAAACTCAAGGTATGAAGGGTTGATTGATGGTTTATCAACCTGTTTTGAAGAAGAAATGGCAGCAATTTTGTTATTATTATCGTAATTAAAACTTAATCTCTAATTATTGGTCTGTGTCATTTTTTTCTTGTATTTTGTGTTACAGCTTGATGCAGCAGAGAAGAAAATCTATGTTGATGTTGGTATGTTGTTGAACAGTTGAACTATTCCTTAATGAACTGATTTATAGGGGATTTCTGAGCGTTAACCATGCTATATATCAACAGGTTTTTGGGGAGGTCTAGTTCCTGAAAATGCATTTAATGCAAGTGCTCTAGAAGCTCTCCTGAATGCTGGCGTTCTTGGGTTGAAGGTACCCATAAATAGATACTAATCTATCTCTTTAGTAGATTTGCCTTTTGTTAATTATCATCTGAGAGCTTTTCTGTTTCATTTTGTAGTCTTTTATGTGTCCTTCAGGGATTAATGACTTTCCTATGACAAATGCCAGTCATATTAAGGTTTGTTACATGAAGCTTAATTCCAACCCTTCCTAGTGAATTGAAATAACAGATGGTAAAGTTGATAAAATATCGCATTCCAGTTGTTTTCTTGTTTTTCTCCATTAATGTGCATTAGCAAATTAAGTTATTTAGACAAAAATAATTATACTTTCAGTTTCTGATATAATTCAGTATTTTTCTTGGTTTCTCTAAATTGGCTTCTCTAGGAAGGACTGTCTGTATTGGCCAGATACAAAAGACCTTTACTTGTACATGCTGAGATGCAGCAAGATTCTGAAAGGCGAGTAGAACTCGAAGATAGCATGCTTGATGCTCGATCTTATTCAACCTATCTGAAGACAAGACCACCTTCATGGTACTTTCTTTCTCTTAGCTGAAAAATTCGCATAAAAACATAAGAAAATTCAAATAGAATATATTTGCTAATATTTTAATGTTTTCTTTGATCCTCGGACAGGGAGGAGGCAGCTATCAGAGAACTCTTGACAGTAGCAAAGGACACGAGGATTGGTGGCCCTGCAGAAGGAGCTCATCTTCACGTTGTTCATTTATCTGATGCTAGTTCTTCCTTGGATCTTTTAAAAGTATATAATAAAATCTATTTTATTGTGTAAAAATAAAGTAACGGTGACCACATGTTTATCAGTTCATGATTTTTGACTGAGTCTATTTTTTACACAGGAAGCAAAAAGTAATGGAGATAGCATAACTGTTGAGACATGCCCCCATTATTTGGCTTTCTCAGCAGAGGAGATTCCAGATGGAGACACTCGTTTTAAATGTGCTCCGCCCATTCGTGATGCTGCAAATAAAGAAAATTTATGGGAAGCTCTGATGGTACTCACATTTTCCAGGCCACTTGAATATCCATGATTCCTCTTTATTTTATGATAGATTTATACTTGATTTTATTTTTCCTGCAGGATGGACACATTGATATGCTAAGTTCTGATCATTCTCCCACCGTGCCAGAACTTAAACTCCTTGATGAAGGCAACTTTTTGAAGGCTTGGGGTGGCATATCATCTTTGCAGGTTTCATGTTTTACTTTGATTAAAAATTACAACATCTTCTTGAGATCATCCCGATTTCAATGTTTCTCTTAACGATTTTGAAACAAATCGTGCATTTTCCTGAGATAATCTGCAGTTTGTTCTTCCTGTCACGTGGTCATATGGGCGAAAATATGGAGTAACTTTAGAACAGTTTGCTTCATGGTGGAGTGAGAGGCCTGCCAAGCTTGCTGGACAAGTTTCAAAGGTACACATTAATGCATCAAACAAATTCTGCTAAAATATAATAGCCAGGGTTCATTTTAGGTGATAGAAAATTGCTCATTCCACATTAATCTGAATTACATTTGCAGGGTGCCATTGCAATTGGAAACCACGCAGACATAGTTGTATGGGAACCTGAAGTAGAATTTGACCTAAACGATGACTATCCTATACACATTAAGCATCCTGTATGTAACCATATATTCTTTTTCTTACTCTGTACTTGTCTCCCCTTTGAGAAATTAAAGTGACAGACAGTTTGTACCATATTCTATGCAGAGCATCTCTGCGTATCTGGGAAGCAGACTCTCCGGGAAAGTATTGGCCACATTTGTAAGAGGAAACCTTGTATATAATGAGGGAAATCATGCTCATGCACCTTGTGGCTCTCCAATCCTGGCAACATGAACATATTAATTAATAAGTAATTCACAGAACCAACCTCAGAAATTTTATTTTATGTTTCTTCAATTATTAACTTTGAATTAACTCATGTCTTCACTCTCACGCTATTCTTTTCTCCCCAGATTACTCACAGGTCAAGAGATTTGACCTCGCTTTATAAACACCATCTTTGGGAACAAAATGAGCTATCACTCTACCAGCTAATGGGGTTGAATGGCATTGTAACTTAATATCTGTAAATCCTAGAGGTTAAACAAATTTACAATAAAACTAACTATTAAGTTATGTGTTTTTTTGTATAACTACAAAAGCTAAGCATAATGTGATATGTATTTTAATTTTTGTATATTCCAAAAATGTATTTTATATGGTTTCTCCTTTGTGTTGATGTTGCTACTGCCATTTTTTGAAACCAAATTTTTTTATGTCGAAGTACATTGAAAAATAATGTATTTGAAGAACACAAAATTGTGACTGACATACTGGGATGATGCCACGTCAGCCTACACGAGCTTTCATGGATTCTCATAAACGGACAAGGGAGACGGAGACTGTCTCAAAAACCTGAAAGAAGCTGTCTCCATAGCTCCTGAGATGCAACTCTTCAATCATTGTCCCAATAAGGCCATGGAAATATTTATCTTTTTGATCCTTTTCCTTTCTGAAATTACTTGGATACATATAACAGGCTGAGTGAAGTTTCAATCAAGTAATGGAGACCAATTTCTTGCAGTCTCATCTACTTTATTGTATTTTGAACAAGTGCTCTCCCTTTCCTGAACTACTCAAGATTTGCAATATCCAAACGGAGTTAGAGCGAAAAATAGGATTTTGCAATCAGACAACTTGAAACAGCATAATGAGAAGTACCAATAGCTAAACCAACACGGTCTCTGAGATACTGCAAGCTCAGTACCACTACCACTACCAATTTCATCAACGAGGACAGCTGATTCTCTCGAAACAACTTCCAAGATTTCAACAATCCTCGATATGTGCCCGCTGAAAGTTGAGAAATTTTGTTCAGTAGAAAATCCAGAATCAGAAAAAATAAACAGAACAGCTAAAAGATGTAAGAAATTATATGTCAGAACAAGGTAAACTACTACCTGGTGATCCCCAATATCCGCTAGAACAAGATCTTAAGTGGGCAAAAACTTACCAGCTTCCGACATAAGAGATGCCAGGTCCAGAGTTTTCATGGAAGCAGTTTTCCCTCCAGTATTAGGTCCTGAGATCGCAACCCTCTCGTTTCAGTACTTTCAACTTTTATGTCTATTGGTAGAGGGTAGACCCGGCCACGGTTTCGGTTCCAACTGGTTCCGGTTCCGGAACCGAACCGGAATTGGACCGGTTCGGTTGGGGTTCCACCCCAACTCGAACCGGTGGAACCGTACGGTTCCACCTGTTCGGACGGTTCCAACCGGAACCGAACGGTTCCGGTTGGAATCGTCGGGTTCCAACAGGAACCCTAATTCCCCCAACGGCTAGTAGCCGTTGGGGGATGCAGGGAGCCGTTTGCCTCCCTGCCAAACGGCTCCCTGCCAAAAAATAAAAAAATAAAAGAATTAAAAAAAAAATTATTATATAAAATAAAAATTAGTAATGTACCCCTAATAACGGTAATAAAACGGTTATATTTAGGGGCATTTTTGGTATCAAAAAAATTCTAAAATGCTATAAATTAATTAAAAAAATAAATAAATAAACGGAACCGAACCGAACCGGAACCGAACCGGTTCGGTTCCGGTTCGGTTTTAGGTTCCGGTTCCACACTTGTGGAACCGGAAACCGGCCGGTTCGGTTCGGTTCCGAACCGGAACCGAACCGCCGGCCGGGTCTAGTACAGGGAAATCAGAAACTCCTTTTGACAAACTTCATTTGGTCATTTCTAGTTCTGATCAGTATAATTTTCTGATTAAGAAATCTGAATCTGCAATTGCATCAATTGTTGAAGCTCACTGCCCTGCTGATGATTTTTCTAACACCAGTTCATTTACACCCCAATTTGGGGAGCAAGTCCGTGTGAAGAAAAACAGCGTTAGGCCGGTTCCCAATAGCAAAAGCAACATTGAAGAGGCTTCTCACATTTGATAAAACAGGAACATACTTGTTTTATCATCCAATTGGAAATTCAATGAGGCAGCTAATTCTGCCTCACATTTGATAAAACAGGAACATACTTGTAGTTCTCTCTAAATTCATACACAACTTTTGGCACATCATTGAATTTCCATGGATTTAGAAACATACATACCTGTGTTATAAATTTTAAGTAGCATGATACTACTGTGAAACATTTGTTCAACAATCTTGAATCTGAATACGTTGACATTTATCTTAGGGACACCAGAGTGAAGAGCTCCAGAGTCATTCCCCAGAAAGCAACATTGAAGAGGCTTCTCACCAGCTTGATATGGTAGATTCGCGTTCCGTTCTCTTTGTTATTCAAGGAATGTGCAATGTGTAAGGTTTTGGGATTAGTGCAGAAGCATACATAAATTAATCCTTATTAATATATGCATGCAAGTAATTTTATTTGTCAATATAAACAAAAAAAAAACCAACGATAAAATAAATATACACGAATGTTTTTAAGATTTCCCTTATTGTAGTGCACCAAACGTTGCATCTCTAATTGGCACACAAGAACTCTCTACGAACAAATTACTCTCACTTTGAGAACAAAAAAAAAATCATTTTCTTCTTTAAGATGTTGAAGTCTTAAATTTAAAATCCAATAAACTAACTTTCTTTCAATTAAACTTTCTTTCAATTAAACTTGAAACAATTCCAAGAGTGAGAGAGAGGCTAAGGAATTCGGCAATGGTTGAACTTGTACGCCTTGGCCGAATTTCATGTTGTATTTATAAGCAATGATTAGCTTTGTTGTATCTCAGTATAATAATGACACTCCAAGATCTCTCCAAATTAGATTTATTCTCTTTAAAACTCATTCTCTAATAATAATTAGGAAATCTTAAGTAAATAAAAATTACTTATTAAACAAAACTTCTCTATTTAATCTATATTAGTACTTTTAATTAATTACAGTGCTAGCCCACTAAATTAAGGCCAATAGATTAAATATTATTTTGACTCAATAATTAATTAACTATTAATTAATTTTAATTTTACTTGATTTTAATTTATTATTAATTAAAATTACATTTAATTTAATTTATTTAATATAAATATCAAATATTTATTTAAACAATTAAATTTAATTTTATCTTTCGAATTTATTAATCAAATTAATATTTCCGAAATATTGTGAATGTCCTAATCTTATTAGGAAATCCTATATAATTGAAAATCTAATTTTCATATTAATTGCCAAAATAATCACAAACATATTTAGATTTATAACATAGACGAAAATTATATTTGTGCGACCGTCCTAAGTTCATTATTGAGTAGCAGTGGGATGATATTAACTCTTTAACATTCCATCTCTATGATATCTCACGAACCATTGGTAAAAACCTAGCAGCATGCCATGACCCCTAATCGATGAATGAGGTGAGAAAATATATGAATCTGTTAGAATACACTTCGAGTATGTCATCTCATTCCTTCTGATATTTATGTTCCTTATCGAATCCGGGACCATGGTTAGGTCAAATCTTTACTACTCGATATATTTCAAAACAGTTAATGACATATACATAAAATATTAATGTAAAATATGTTGAAATTAAATATCTTTTATTATCAAATAATTAAATGTATTACAAAAAATTATATCTTAAACCATGACATTCATAACAAGTTTTAAGGCACACACTCTAACACATTGGAGATATCAAAAAATCATCAATGAGTAGCCAAGTATGAACATGAAAGTCTAATGAATTATGGTTGTACAGTTGCTTATATCAAGTGAAATATTTAGCCCTAGTATCATGGCAAATTTATCTGGTTACCTTGTTCTCATACTAGTGTTTGTAGTTGCTTCTCTGTAATTCCTTAACTTCTTGGACAACATGCTTTATTAAGGTGATTTTAACCATTTTATGAAGACTTACCTGATGTGGTCGAGTCAGCCTCGGCATCAGACTCTCAACGCAGGCTCGACATCAGACTCTTAGGGCAGCCTCGACATCAGACTCTTAGGACAACCTCTGAAGTCAGGATCGACTCAGCAAATCAGACCCGATCGAGGAAATCAGACCAAGCACCTAGAGTCTCGGCACACCGACCCCGATCTGTTAGTGGATACAATGAAAGATGTTACATGTCCCGGCACCCCGACCCAGTTACCTAGGTCGGGGTGTTAGTGTTCCTAAAACATGCCAAGGATCTAATAAGCATGAAAAACATTAAATAAGAACATTATAAGTTGCGGAATACTTACAACGAACGGATTTGAGCTTTAAAATTTTGTGAAGATTATCTCCAAGATCCAAGCAAAGTGTTGATTCCAACTCTTGAAGATGTTTCCCTATCACCTTTGTTGACTTGCTTAAGTGCTAGCTTTTATTTGAAGAACAAGATCAAAGAGAGCTTAAGGATGAAGTTCACGCCCAAAGGGAGCTTGTTTAGGGTTTTCAATTTTCAACTTATGTCAAAAGTGTGTAGAGAGTTGCTTTTGGTAAAACCCTTTTACCATTTTCACCAAAACTTAGTAGTTGGGTAAATGGTTTTACCAAAACCAATACAAACTGGTTGGTTGGTTGTTGGCTTGGCATAAATGCCAACTACCACCACCTACCACATATGTGAAGTGGGCCCCACTTATTTGAATTTAAAATTCAAAATATCTCTACGAACATTTACCGCGGCTCGGTTCCGTTTAATCCGATTAAACGAACCTTCGTCGCTAAATAATTAAATATAATTTAATTAAATAACGATGTCTCGCAAATATATTACGAACGTCGTTCACGAACTAATTCTAAATTAATTCGTTCGTTCGTATTAAAGTCCGACTTTAATCTCGTAATGAAATCCAATTCATATTAATATATCCGATATATTAATTTTAGCCCATTTGAATAAATTAAACAGAAAAATCAAATTTAACTATTAATTTATTTTACCGATTAATTCCAAATTAATCGCGTTCTATCTCTACTGAACACATTTAATCCCAGATTAAATAAAGCCTCAATTAATCCCAGATTAATTTTCTCTCTCTAATTTAATCCCAGATTAATTATAATTAAGTCAACTGTCATCGGTGAATCTTTGGGAAGCGACCCAAGAGATCTCTGGATATGTTGGTAGTAAATCCGGTTATCGGACTATCCGATAAAGTGAGTACCTCGTACCACGTGCTTACCGATTTACAAGATATGGTTGGCTTCTAGCAAAGCACCGTGCCTACCCAATTCTCCAGAAATATTCTTACTGGAATATATAATCTATGTCAGGCGTAGAATACGTAGTATCTCATATTGCGATCCAGTATCTGATGTCACGTGCTAGGCCTGGGGCTGGAATAGTGTCTGTCCCGTACGAAGCACATATCGGATATCAAGCAACTAGTCTCTTTGAATCAGATAATCATGACATTGTCACATTATCCTGATGGTTGCAACACAATAGAGAACTAGTTATGAATCCCTGCGTGATCATCATCTTTATATGTCTGAAGTGATACTTCCATCTTGACTTCACATCCAATACACTACGATTCTCGATAAAGCCAATAGAAGCGTACACAGAACCTGTTAAAGCCCTGGACGACCAAAACCAAAGTTTACCGATTGTCGCAAGTATTAGCGATGTAAGTCTCAGGTTAAGACCAAATATACCTACTCTGACGCGGACTTAAATAGAAACATATACATACTACCAATGAGATTTCGCGGGGTCTATCCAGAGCGAAGCTGTTTTCCGTATCATCGGTAAAACACAACCTCCTATCGCACTTGCATAAGTATCATATACTTAAACATTGAGAACTATGTCGTTATGCCCTCACAACGCGCACAAGTGCAATACTAGTCTATTCTGCATTACGATGTCCAGTCTCGATAATACTACGACTATGGATATTAATGATTAAACCTTTATGGATTGATACTGTCTCATATCATCTCAATCGGAACTAATCATATGGACTTTTACCATTTATATATCAAATTAAATAAATTACGAAATGATAAAAGGCAATTTCATTACTACATAGTCAATTTTGTACAAAAACACAATGTCTTTTACAAATAGTGACCACTATGGGTCATAATTGTCCAACAATCTCCCACTTGGCCTATAGCCAGTCACTCAAGCATCTAACACCTGAACTATGTATATGTTTCTCAAACTTTTGCTGTGAAATAGCTTTTGTCAGCGGGTCTGCAATATTGTCATCTGATGCAACCTTCTCGATATTCACATCGCCACGATGTATGATCTCACGAATCATATGGAAACGTCGAAGAACATGCTTGGATCGTTGATGAGACCGTGGTTCCTTAGCCTGCGCTATAGCCCCGTTATTGTCACAAAATAATGGAACGGGCTCAGCTGCTAACGGAACTACTCCTAATCCAATTAGGAATTTACGGATCCAAACTGCCTCTTTTGCTGCTTCAGCTGCAGCAATATACTCCGCTTATGTTGTTGAATCGGCAACAGTCTCTTGCTTGGATGATTTCCAGCTTACTGCTCCGTTGTTCAAACAAAATATGTACCCGGATTGTGACTTAGAGTCGTCTTTATCGGTTTGGAAACTTGCATCGGTATACCCAGTTACCTCAAGTTCTCCATCTCCATAAATTAAGAAAGCATCCTTAGTTCATCTAAGCAGCTTTCTAGATCTATCTCTGTAGATCTTTATTCCTAGAAGAAAGGCTGCTTCTCTCATATCTTTCATGGAGAATTTTAATGAAAGCCAAGCTTTCACCGATGTTAACATGGGAATGTCATTGCCCATAAGCAATACACGTCAACATAAAGGACAATGAATGTCAGTGCGCTCCCACTAACCTTCTTATATACACAAGGATCATCCTCGTTTTGAATGAAATCATATTCTTTTATGATCTCATCAAAACGTTGGTTCCATGACCGCGATGCTTGCTTCAGTCCATAGATGGACCGATTTAACTTACAAACCTTGTTTGCAAGTCTAGGCACGATAAAACCGTCAAGCTGTTGCATATAAACATCCTCCAAAAGATTTCCGTTAAGGAAAGCGGTTTTAACGTCCATCTGTCATATCTCGTAATCGAAATATGCAGCAATAGCAAGCATTATCCGAATGGATTTAATCATGGCAACGGGTGAGAAAGTTTCATCGTAATCGACACCATGTCGTTGACGATACCCCTTCGCTACAAGCCTAGCTTTGTAAGTTTGCACGTTGCCTTCCATATCGGTCTTCTTCTTGAAGATCCATTTGCATCCAATAGGCTTTACGCCTTCTGGTGCATCAACCAGTGTCCAAACTTAGTTGGTGTACATGGAATCCATTTCAGACTTCATGGCCTCTTGCCATAAAGCGGAATCGATATCTTGTATCGCTTCCTCATACGTAGCCGGTTCGTCATCCTCAATGAGATTAATATCTACATGAGGTGAGATCAGAAACCCATACCTTTCAGGTTGGTTCCTGACTCTCTCCGACCTACGCGGTCCTTGTGTAATAGAAGATTGTGGTACAGACTCATCCCGGATGGACTGTTCTTGTTCCGTTGAGGATTCTATGTCATAAACAGTATCACTCCGATTTTCATCGAGTTCTACTTCCCTCCCACTAACCACTGTATTTAGGAATTCCTTCTCAAGGAAAACCGCATGTAGAGCAACAAATACTTTGTTCTCTCGTGGGTGATAGAAGTAATATCATTTGGTTTCCCTAGGATACCCTACGAATAGGCATTTATCCGATTTGGGCTCAAGTTTGGTACCTTCCAAACGTTTGACGTATGCCCAGCATCCCCAAATCTTTAGGAATGAGAAACCTGGTTTCTTTCCTGTCCATATCTCATATGGTGTCTGTTGTACAGACTTTGACGGAACCTTATTCAAAATAAGAACTGCACTGTTTAATGCATATCCCCAGAAGGAAATAGGTAGCTCAATGCGACTCATCATAGACCTTACCATGTCCAACAGAGTTCGGTTTCTCCGTTCGGATACACCGTTTAATTGCGGTGTTCCAGGAGGTGTCCACTGTGAAAGAATACCATATTCTTTCAAGTAATCTAGAAACTCATTGCTCAAGTATTCTCCACCACTGTCCGACCGTAATGTCTTTATACTCTTGCCGGTCTGTTTTTCAAATTCGTGTCGAAACTCTTTGAATTTCTAAAAAGTTTCCGACTTGTGTCTCATAAGATACACATAACCATAACGCGATGCATCATCTGTAAAGGTTACGAAGTATTCGAATCCACCTCTAGCCTGGCTAGACATGGGCTCACAAACGTCACTATGAACGAGGGCTAACAGTTCGGTGGCGTGTACACCTTTACCGCTAAAAGGTGATTTAGGCATTTTGCCTAATAAGTAAGATTCACAGACGTCATATGAATTTGGATCAAATCCGTCTACCCACTCTTCGAAAGTGTGGATATGCGAGTCTTGTTAATGTGTCCCAGACGACAGTGCCACATATAAGTTTCATCTTTGTTACTTAGTTTGAGCCTTTGTTTGTTACATTATATGTTTGAGATTGATTTATATTCAAAATATAAAGACCATTATTAGCATCAGCAGAACATATCTCAAAATCATCTTTGTAAACAAAACACCCAGTGTTTCGGAATGCAAAAGTGTACCCGCATTGGGTCAAACAAGATACAGAGATAATATTCATAGTCAAACTATGTACATAATAACAGTCTGAAAGTTTAAGTACATGCCCCGAAGGCAGTTCTAAAACAAAAGTGCCAACGGCCAAAACGGCGACTGGTGCCCCATTTCCAACGCGTAGATCAATCTCCCATGAGGTCAGTCTCTTGCTAATCTGCAAATCCTGCACATCAGTACATATGTGAGTACCACAACCAGAATCAAAAATCCAATTTTTAAAACTAGAAGTAGCCATGTTTATTTCAATAATAAACATACCTGAAGCCGGTGCCTTGCCCGTTTTAATCTCATTCTGGAGCGCATTGTACTCGCGGCAGTCACGCTTCCAGTGACCCCGCTTGCCGCACTGTAGGAAAACATCATGAGATTTGTCATCTGGCTTCCCAGAAGCCTTTGACGATTTGGCCTTGCCCCTTTTGTTATGCTTCTTCTTTTGCACACCTCCAGTTGCCCTGGGCCCAGCCCTAGGTGCATGAGATGTCGATGAAAAGTGCTCATCGCGCTTGTTGCCCTTATGAAGCTCATTCTCAGCCTCATTGAGAGTTGACAGTAACTCTACAAGAGTATCACTGTTGTTCATCAAATTATAATTTATGATGAACTGTCTCCATGAATCGGGGAGAGATTACAGGATCATATCCACAGTAATCTCAGCCTCAAAGACTATCCCCATGTTGGCCAGCTCATCAATGTCAGCAATCATCTGTGCCACGTGGGACTCAACAGACATGCCTTCTGTCATGCGTGAGCGAAAAAGCTTATTCACTAACTCGTACCTCTGCATCCTCTTGTTAGAGCGATGCAGATCTTGCAACCTCGCTAACATATTATAAGGATCCAAGTCCCTATTTTGTCTATGAAAGTGCTGAGCCATTGAAGCAAGCATAATAGACTGAGTTGTGTCACAATCATCACTGTGAGTCTTCCAAAGCTTCAGCTCAAGTGTCTCATTCGGTCCGGGCTTAGGCCCAAGAGGTCTCTGTAAAGTATACAACAGTCTCTCTGAACCTAGGACAATCCTAAGGTTCATTTCCCAATCTGCAAAGTTCGTGCCCTTAAAGACATTTTCTCCCATGATAATGTCTCGGACATTTCCTTTTCCTGTCATCTTGACTACGATAGTCCAACTATCTAGTCAACGATAATAGGTACAGTCTAACTGTTACATAGAAAAATAATAATATATTAGTCCAACTAATAAATTAATTTTGACGAAATTATTTGAAAGCGCGTAAAGCTAAGTATCTGAATGAAATTGCAAATTCAATACTAGCCTCCCACTATTTTCGGCGAGCCTCTAACCCTCTGTTGAGTACTCGGGAAACATAGTTTCCTAGTGGGCTAGGATCCCGTTAAATAACACACAACCTTGACTTTGGCCAACAAGCTGTATGAAACTTAACTAGGTAGATCTCGAATATCAATTGGATCTCATCCAATTCCTAGATCCGGTAGGTGGACATCCAAGTCCGAAACATATATACAGTATATATGCCAATATATCCAATATATTTTCCTAACCTTTTTCCTCTGAATCAACTAAGCTTGGCTTTGGCACAACAAGCTTAATTATTCCAGTTAAGTGGGACCCATTGACATGGAAAGCTTCGTAATCAATGTCGATGGACAAGAAGTGATCTTGACTTTGGCCAAAATATCACAACTTGGACAAGACACCGATATAGAACAAAACTTTCATGATTCAAACACATCCGCAATTGACAAAGGTCTTGAATTTGGCAACAAACCAATGCCAACTTTGGATCTTGAGTAAGAATCACTCAACGGAAGGAAAAACGCTTAATATGTTTTTGAGGGTTTTTCGCGTAAATTGGCATCCAATTTATTATTTTTTATTAGGTCTCATCATACACCTTTAAGCATGCTTCTAAAACATCATAAGGCGCGAAAAATATATTAATAACGATATGCGAATGGATATTTAAACAGATTGTTCCTAGAATAAATCGCCCACTTTCCTCTCCCCGACTAGAACTATTCTAACTCTTACCCAATTACAAAATACAATAAAGAAACCTCATTTACATTGAGGGGAATAGGTGAGAATAGAATTACAAGGAATAAAGAGATTAAAGACTGGACACGCAGGCCCAATTTAATAAATTCTAAATTTATTACAATTTCCAAAATTGCCCTTGCCCTTCTAATATCCATCTGATATACATTATTCATACAACATATTTATGTATTCAAACAAAACATGTTATTCAATCAATCTAATCAAATTAATTAATCTTTGATTAATGACCATCCAATGTTCAAACAATGATTTGATTTACTCGAGTCCAACTCGTTTAAGAATAAATACTTTTAAGTACTTATTCTTGAATTATATCGAACTACAACTTTAAATCCAATTTATTTGTATTCAATACTAAATCTAATTTAATTCCAAATTAAATATTTACACTTATATATTTGCCTTAAAGACTTGGATTCCAAATCCAATATTGATCGGTCTCAATGGCCCAATAACATCCAATGTCATTTTAATTAAAGTCCAATGGGCTTTTAATTGATTCTTAAGGCATTGACTTTGGCCATAATGGATCAAACCCAAAATGCCAAGGCCCAATAGGAATCACCAGATTGCCATCAAATCAATTTAGGCCCATTAGGCTCAATTAAATTCTTTAAAGGGCCAAGTGATGTATTTGGACTTCATGGAATTGATTTTGGGCCCAATTGGATCCAATCCAAAAGTCCAAAACCAAACTTGGTCAAACCAAGCCCATTAATCCCAAATACACACTTTTAGCCCAATAAACTTTAAAGGCCAATTATTACAATTTTAATATTCCAAATATTATAATTATAATAATTAAAGTGTATTAGTAATGATTAATTAATTAAACTCAATATTTCCAAAATACCAATTAACTTAATTAATCATGCTTAATCCAACAATTCATGCTCAACACAAATTGATGCCAAAAAACATCATTTCATGCTTAACACAAATTGAAGCCTAAATACATCATTTCATGCTCAACATGCTCTTTGATTTTAACATAAACATTATTTACTTTGATTCTAATCCAATCAAACCAACAACCAACATTTAAACATGCATTTAAACACATAATTTTATGTTACAAAAATCAAAAAACTGCACTGTGAACTGCTTGTAACATTCGGCCAAGCTACACATTTTTTTAATTTTTGATTCAATCAATTTATTTCAAATGTAATCATGCATAACTCTAAGTTATCATATTCTAAACATGCTCAAAGCATCAATTTGAAAAAATCATGTTCAAAACACAAAAGCCCCAAATTTTATGCTCAAGAACCCTAAAATTTTTCATGCTTAAAATTGGCTCATGATACCATTGTTAGTGTTCCTAGAACATGCCAATGATCTAATAAGCATGAAAAATATTAAATAAGAACATTATAAGTTGCAGAATACTTACAACGAACGGATTTGAGCTTTAAAATTTTGTGAAGATGATCTCCAAGATCCAAGCAAAGTGTTGATTCTAACTCTTGAAGATGTTTCCCTATCACTTTGTTGACTTGCTTAAGTGCTAGCTTTTTATTTGAAGAACAAGATCAAAGAGAGCATAAGGATGAAGTTCACGCCCAAGGGAGAGCTTGTCTAGGGTTTTCAATTTTCAACTTATGTCAAAAGTGTGTAGAGAGTTGCTTTTGGTAAAACCATTTTACCATTTTCACCAAAACTTGGTAGTTGGGTAAATGGTTTTACCAAAACCAATACAAGGTGGTTGGTTGGCTGTTGGCTTGGCATAAATGCCAACTACCACCACCTACCACACATGTGAAGTGGGCCCCACTTATTTGAATTCAAAATTCAAAATATCTCTACGAACATTTACCGCAGCTCGGTTCCGTTTAATCCGATTAAACGAACCTTCCTCGCTAAATAATTAAATATAATTTAATTAAATAACGATGCCTCGCAAATATATTACGAACGTCGTTCACGAACTAATTCTAAATTAATTTGTTCGTTCGTATTAAAGTCCGACTTTAATCTCGTAATGAAATCCAATTCATATTAATATATCCGATATATTAATTTTAGCCCATTTGAATAAATTAAACAGAAAAATCAAATTTAACTATTAAATTTATTTTACCGATTAATTCCAAATTAATCGTGTTCTATCTCTACTGAACACATTTAATCCCAGATTAAATAAAGCCCCAATTAATCCCAAATTAATTTTCTCTCTCTAAATTAATCACAGATTAATTCTAATTAAGTCAACTGTCATCGGTGAATCTTTGGGAAGCGACCCAAGAGATCTCTGGATATGTTGGCAGTAAATCCGGTTATCGGACTATCCGAAAAAGTGATTACCTCGTACCATGTGCTTACCGATTTACAAGACATGGTTGGCTTCTAGCAAAGTACCGTGCCTACCCAATTCTCCAGAAATATTCTTACTGGAATATATAATCTATGTCAGGCGTAGAATACGTAGTATCTCATATTGCGATCCAGTATCTGATGTCACGTGCTAGGCCTGGGGCTGGAATAGTGTCTGTCCCGTACGAAGCACATATCGGATATCAAGCAACTAGTCTCTTTGAATCAGATAATCATGACCTTGTCACATTATCCCGATGGTTGCAACACAATAGAGAACTAGTTATGAATCCCTGCGTGATCATCATCTCCATATGTCTGAAGTGATACTTCCATCTTGACTTCACATCCAATACACTACGATTCTCGATAAAGCCAATAGAGGCGTACACAGAACCTGTTAAAGCCCTGGACGACCAAAACCAAAGTTTACCGATTGTCGCAAGTATTAGCGATGTAAGTCTCAGGTTAAGACCAAATACATCTTCCCTGACGCGGACTCCCATAGACACATATACATACTACCAATGGGATTCCGCGGGGTCTATCCAGAGCGAAGCTATTTTCCGTACCATCGGTAAAACACAACCTCCTATCGCACTTGCATAAGTATCCTATACTTAAACATATGAGAACTATGCTGTTATGCCCTCACAACGCGCACAAGTGCAATACTAGTCTATTCCGCATTACCGATGTCCAGTCTCGATAATACTACGACTAGGGATATTTAATGATTAAACATTTATGGATTGATACTGTCTCATATCATCTCAATCCGGAACTAATCATATGGACTTTTACCATTTATATATCAAAGTAAATAAATTACGAAATGATAAAATGCAATTTCATTACTACATAGTCAATTTTGTACAAAAACACAATGTCTTTTACAAACAGTGACGCTATGGGTCATAATTGTCTAACACGGGGATGCTGAACATTATGCACATGTATGTATGACGTAAGTCCTACATGAAACCTAGAGCTGTCAGACGATTGGATGGGTGTAACGTACGAATAATGAGCAATAACGTACGAGTAATGAACAATAACGTCCGAGTAATGGGCAATAACGTATGAGTAATGAACAATAACGTCCAAGTAATGGGCAATAATGATAAGAAAACGTGGTTGACGTCATAAGCCGTTGTAACAATAGAATTTGTCATAGTATATAAAAGAGGTTGAGAATTCATTGTAAATGGTTCCCTCTTTAGGTTCGCTAATTTGTTTCTTCACTTATAAAAAAGAGAAAAAAACTTAAGTACAAGTGAGAGCTAGTAACAGGTCGGTCCAACCCGATGTGGAAATAAAAGTTTTTCTTCTTTTTGTGCCCGTGGATGTAGGTTAAGATTAGGAATGGCAACAAGACCCGGACCCGGATGACCTGGGTCCGGACCGGGTAGACCCGGGTCCGGACCCGGGGTTGTGAAATCTCTTCCGGATCCGGACCCGGATCCGTATTTTGCCATCCCTAGTTGGGACCATCCCGCCGAACTACGTTAAACCCTCTATTTTATCTGTGTGTTTTCCATCTTACTAAGTTTACATTTGATCCACAAATCAAACAAATTCACAATTGAGGAAGATTTATTCGATTAGTGATTTTTCCCGAATTATTCCTGGAACGAAAATCAGCCGTGAAGAAAGCATAAACTAGATACAGGATAACAGTTGACAAAGCTCACATGCTTCATCATCGGTCTAGATGTCACCTTTACATTTTTTTTAAATAGTTCAATCATCTAAATACCATTGGAAAACTCAATCAAACTTGTCAGCCCCCGCCTGAAATGATAAACTTATTGGCAGTATCAGCATGCCTTATCAGCATATGCCTGTCTTGTCTCCATGCCATACACGTATAACAAATACAAACCCATAGAGCTGCCACATGCATACTCCTCGGGCAAGGTCTTGTAAGCTAGCCAAATTCATTGCACTTTTAGTTACAAAAACAACTAAATATAAGTTTACACAAATTTTTTTTTTGTGCCCCAGGGATATAAACCAGCTTTTTAGTGTAGGCTTAGAACAAGCCTTACGCAATCTTGAGAGTAAAAATGTTGGCAGTTTTTGATAAAGCAATTGGAAAACCACCAGCGGAACTGAATCTTCCTTCAACTGGGTCGGAAAATTCGAAAAGCCGACAAGAAATTGTTGAGATTTTTCGAACATTGTGGCCGGAGTCAGCACTATATAACCTTTCAAATGGGAATTTCATGGGTTTGTCTCATGAAAATGAAAATCCATTTCATCCAAGGTATTCAACTCTGTCTTTCTTTGCGTTTCATGGCTTCTGTTCTGTTCTTGTAGACTTCAGAGTCATTCAATTGAGCCGACTAAAATCTAGTATAGATCAGCAAGGATGCTCTATCGAAACAAAATCTGCAAGTGAAATGCTTGGAATTGTTTGATTTGTAATGTCTCAGGTCTATGGTTGTAATTGATGACATCTTCTGCATGTTTATCGGGACTTTAGAGAACATTTCTGAGCTTAGGCGACACTACGGACTTTCAAGACAAGCAACAGAAGCAATGGTTTTGATCGAAGCATATAAGGTCTTAAGGGATCGAGCACCTTATCCACCTGATCAAGTCATCAAAGATCTCCAAGGCAAATTTGCATTCATTCTCTTTGATGCTAAATCTCATACCCTTTTTGCATCCAGGGTAAGTTCAATCCAGCAATGCCAGAATTAAAAAAACTTCACTTCCTCTCTTATATAATTGAGTAAATAGAGTTACTGAACAATAGTGTAAACTTTGTTAGGACCGTGATGGTGGCATTGATCTTAAATGGGGAATGGCTGGAGATGAGTCCTTGATATGCTCCAATGATTCCAAACTAATGAAAGAAGCTTGTGGGAAATCTTATGCACCTTTTCCTGCAGGTTAGTCAATTAAAGCAAGAGCCCAATTTAATTTAAGGAGAGCATAACAATGTGACTCTGAGGATGGCGTTTAATTACTTTGTTAAACAGGGTGTATGTTTATGAATGGAAGTGGGCTGATGAGCTTTGTGCATCCACTTCACAAGGTTAGAGCCATTGTGCGGGAAGGTGATGATGGCAAAATTTGTGGAGTTAGTTTCCAGGTGGATTTGTACACACGTCTCCACAGCATCCCTCGCACAGGCAGTGCTGCGAATTGGGCAGATGCCACTGCCGTCGAGGCAGAATAATGATGGCATCAGCTGGTGAGAAAATGGACTCTGTGTGTAATCTAGTGTTCTTAAAACCGGCAAATGGAAGTTGTGTGAGAATGTGTTTTATGGATTCATGGCTAATAAACTAGAGTGGTTATCTCATTCTGCTTCTCTAAATTGTCAGAATCTGGAAATTTGCAAGTGTTATTAGAACTTAGAAATTGGTAATACCTCCAGTTTATGTTGGTGGTGGTTGTTTTTACGGCCTAGTTGTTGGGCCACATAAAAAAAAAAGGCAACCGGATACTTGAATGATTCTTCAGAAACTTGGCAATAAACGAGTCTAATGGAAATTCATTAAGTTGTCAAGGATTAATTCAGAAGAATTTGAAGAGACATAATTTTTTTCTTTTGCATGATTTCAAATCAAGCAAGTGTTTAATTTATATATACGTCAAAGCTGAATGAAAAATGTGGGTTATTTGAAATTGGTTAAAAACAAACTGAATGTAAAAATATGGTTTTTGCGGGTCATAATCGTTGTATGAACCAAGAATTAGCAGAGGGCCGGCGGCTGTTAAATGCGATGAGCCCTCTTTTATGCACAAATCAAGCATGTGATTTGTAGTTAATACAAAGTGTGATATTCTAATTTGCCGCATACAAATATAAACATTGAATGACAGTAACACTGTTAGCTACCCTCTTACAAATTTCTTTGATACTGCTAATTTTTCCCTTACAATGTCTTCCTGATCCTGGGTAGTAAAAATTTTGGGGGTGTGATGTTTTAAAGTGACATGTTGAGAGATCATTCAAAGTTCAAGTAAACTTAGACCATAGGGGACAATCAAAACTTTCTGTTAGTCTTGAATTTGCCACTTTTTTTGCTAACTCCAAGCATCTATGTGGCTTTGACCTCAATAAAAGAAGGGAAAGATGTCCTATGAGGTGTGATTTGGCAGCAACTGGTTTAGAATCTGATTGTCAGATCTTGGGTTCGAGTTTATAGGTGTATTTTTTGTAAGAGTCTGAGACAACCACAGGTTTTACCTGCTCCGTTTAAGTCCGGATCGGGTGGTTTAGTACATGACGAGATTTCCAACGTTTCAAACAAATAGAGGGAAGAATATCGACTATTGGTCAACCTTTCATGATCATCCAATTTAATTTGTCAATTTGATATGGCTTTTGGACTATTTATTGATACACATGAACAAAATGTCTATATTAATTTCCATTACCGCTATAAGATTTAGCAAGCTCTCTAAATTAAATAGTAATCAAATCTTTTTTTTTTTTTTAAAAAAAAAAAAAACAATAATAGTAAACAAGAAATAATAACTGAATTTGAGTAATGAGTTTTATTAAACTGAATTTGAGAGATGCCTTATTGAAGTATAACAATGCATGCAAACAGAGTTGACACATACATATTATAAGCACTTCATTTCATTTCATATTTCATATACTACTGCTGGAACTTGAAGCCTCTAAGATGCTGGCGCCGGCGCCATGGCAGCATCCATATTGCTATAATTTACGCAAACGTCACAACGTGGGCATTCTGGGCAGCTGAATGGAGGCTCAACAATAATAGGCGGAAGAGGGGGCAAGCATGGCTCATCATCAATCGGAGGCTCGATAATTATAGGCGGAACAGGTGGCAGACATGGCTCCTCATTAATCGGAGGAACAACAATAATAGGTGGAATAGGGGGCAGAAGAGGCTCAAAGTTGTATGGCGGTTCACAAGGTGTTGGTACAATGACAGGTGGCGGGATAACACATCCAGGGTGGTTGCAGCCGCCGCAGTTGTTATCAGCACATTCTGGACCGCCAATTACAGCACCATCTTTGATGATGACGTTCTTGCTCATAGTGTCAATGTCGTGTGCTTCATCTTTAGTAGTCTCGTTATTCATAGCACCACCATCAATGGTAAAAGGTCTATGAGAATAGCACAATTCTAAGCTGAGTGTAAGCAGAAAGGCTACGAAAATCCATCTGGGTGCTGCCATTTTTTTTTTCTCAAATGTTTGATATATGTTTTAACTAATTAATTTTCATTCATGAGCTAGCCTTCTTATATAGTAAAAGTTTTGATTAGTTTTTGTGGGATACATCATACATGGATTAAAATCCGGCGTAATTAAAACTTTAAGAGAGACCATTTCATACATTTTTGTTCTTATAATAAGATCATCAGTTAGCTAATTATATTCATGAAGGTTGTGTGTTAATTATCAGCGAAACATTACGTACGTGCAATTAATGTGATCTTGCAATTTGCATTTGGCTAGATAAGGCCATAATTTCTCATTTCTTGGGCATTTTTCAACAGATTCAGTTTTAATTACATTAAAATAATCTGCCATCATCAAATCTAAACCTTGTTAGTTGTTACTATACTTTCTTTTAGCAAATTCATCATGGTCTAATCAACATGTACAAAATTATAGGTGGAGTATATTCTTTCTTTCTTTCTTTTATTATTATTATTATTATTTTTTATTATATGCTGTTGTGCCGTTACATTTCAATACAAAACCTTAGGGGTGTTCACGGGTCGGGCCGGATCGGGTTTTTTTGATTTTTTTTTTTAATGACTCGATCGGGTCGGGTCAATCGGGTCAGTTGACCCGAAACCCGAAAATTAAGTGCATGATCCGCGCTGGTCGGGTCAAAACGGGTCGGGTCAAAAAAACAGCGGGTCAGGTCGGTCAATATAATATGTAGTAACTATAATATATATTTTTTTGATCCAAATCTTACAAGAAGCATACATAGCTGAAATGGCAAAAGCTTTGAATAATATGCTAAGAATCTTAGGTAGGTTCGATTCCTAGCTTCTGCAGCCAATTTCTTTGAACACAAAGTACATACTTTGCCACTCCACCATCAATAACATATTGGTAAAATTGTATCATAAATATATATATTATAATTATAAATATTTTGTTTAAAAAATAAAAAATTTCGAAAGTGGTTGAAGTAGGGATTCGAACCTGGACCTTTTGAAGATTTTAATGAAGACCCTACCATTTCAGCTAAACTTATTACTTGTCACAAATGTATCATTAAAATATATATATATATATATTATAATTATCATTTACTTCGGGTCGGGTCGGGTCGGGTCCAACCCGACTTTTCTGAACTAAACCCGTGACCCAATGTCGGATCGGATCCAAATTGACCCGAAAATAAATTTTAAAATTGCTAAAACCCTACCCCTATGAACACCCCTATTCTCATAATGACAAAATCATATGATGAGAAATGGTTGCATTGCCAAAATGACAGATCATTTTGATGTATGATATTAAAAGAAATATGTCACTTATAATTAGGTTGAGTAATAATAAAATATGTCACCAAAATGACAGATCATTTCAATACAAGACTTTCTCAGAAGGTTAAGAATTCACCCACATCTTAATGTAATTGTTGGTATCATGATTTTGATGATGTCAATGAAGCAAAAATACTCAAAAATAAGAAGCTCAAAATTATGAAGATTTGGATAAAGATGATCAATTTTAATGACGTAGTTTTGATGATGTCAAAATATCTAAATATTAGCGAATCAAGTTTGATGAGACTAAAGAAGCAAAAGATGAGACTAAAGAAGCAAAAAGATAATGATGAAGCCAAAATGTTAATGAAGAGCTAAAATGAGCTACAAGCTGATCAAGATAAGCAAAAATGATAAAGAGAATGAAAATGATAAAGTAAGAGCCAAGTAAGATGAAAATCGAAGATGATGATTAAAAACTAAAAATCAATGTAAGTGACTTCTGATTCAAGTGTTTCTAAGCTTTTAGAACTCATGCAAAATTACCATCAATATGGAGCATTTAGGGTCAAGTGCAAAATTACTTTAAATCGTTTTTACCATATTTTTAGCAATAGAACCGACATATTGGTCTCGAGATCGGCATACAGATTACTGGAACCGGCATATCGGTGATTGGTCGAACGAGACTCGAAAGGTCTATGGACACTTGCGTTCGAACGACATGTCGAACGCTACTCGAATGTAAAGTCTTTGGACGACTTCGTTCGAATGACATAAAAAACGCGCCATAAACAAACCACGTTCGAACCTCGAAACAAAGCGAACTCGAACGACCATCTGTAACCATTATACCAGTGACAGACCCATGGAGACTGGCATATCAGTGTCCATACTGGTTAAGTTTAAGCTTTGTATACTCTCTAGAACCGACATGAACCATACCGGTGTTTATATCGGTCACTATGTAATGTTCAAAAGCACAACAGTCATATTTTCAGAAACCATTTCTTACTGTGAGATCGACATACCGCTTTCAGAACTGCATAATGGCTATATTAAGTTTTCAGCCTATAATTTGAAACTTGGTTTCATCTTTGCACATGGGAAGACATTGAGAAAAATACATACATAGCAAAAATCATCTTCATACTTCTTTTTATTACAGAAACAAGCTTTAAATAATTTAAAATAGAGTTTTTCAAATCTTCTACATCTTACACTCTCTACATTTGAAAAATCTCATATTTTATCTTCAAATTCATTTTAGTGAGCTTAATATTCATTTATGTTGAGATACTCACATTTTAATCTTCTTTGTAATATTTTGTGCGTATTCAAATTATTGTGGTAAATTTTTCATTATTAAACACTTATTGTGAGAATCTCTCGAGAGAGTAGTGATCGCTCAAGGGAAAAATTATTTTAAAGGTTTAGGAAGCCTTGGAATAAAATCTTAAAGGTTTGAGAGTGAGTCCGAAAAACTATTGTTGTAAAGTGTTAATTCATTTTACATAATGGAAAACTTCAATTGTAACTTGGAGTAGTGGACATAGACAAAGAATTGGCAAAATCATTATAAATCCGGTATCAATTTCTCTATCAAAATCTTACTTATTTATTGCAAGTTTTATATTATTTTTCCATATCATCTATTAAACTTGTCATTGTTAAAATTAATGTTGATAATCACTTTTGGATAATTAAAGTAAAATCGATATTTTATTTATTGTCCATAATTTATAAATTAATTGTTGAATATATTAATTGTGGAAATTGAATTCTAAGCATAATCGGTAAAACTACTAACTAAATAACTTAATATTGAAATTTGAAAAAAAAATAATAATTTTGTATTATTTGTTCACATATCCAATTCAACCCGTGTTAAATATAATTGCTATTTGATATTATTTGTATCAACTCTTAGTAATATCCTATCAGGATTATTTACAAAGATTAGTAATCCAAATTTTCAGTTGATTTTAATTTGCGAGCCAAGTTTGACCAGTGGGTCAACAATTGACTTAGTTTATCTTGTATCAGTCAACAAACAAACTAATTTAATTTATTAGTAACTAGATATCTCTAACTTATAAATTACTACAGATGATAGAAATCTATGAGAGGACGAGGGTACTGGAAGATCCTCCGAATTGGGGCAGAGATCAAAAATAAAAAATAAAAAAAATTGACATCGGAAATGAAGATGCGAAAAATTTAATGTCTATTTCTTATTTGAGAAATTGACGATGATCACGTGAAATTCTCATCATCCCACTATTACTCATTTAAATTTTAATTAATTATTTTTTAAAATTTTTCAATAAATATATTCAAATTACTATTTACAATTTTATATAAATGTAAATAAAATGTATTTTAATATTTATAAAAAAAAATTATAAATTATAGATGGTACAAGAACTTAATGAATATATATATATATAATGCATCAATTATTTTATTAAGTTACATACCAAGTAAAAATACAGAAAATATGAATTTTAATCATTGATATGTAATGTTATTTGTGTAATAAATATTTATATTATCAATTTTTTGGATATTTATGTTTTATTTTTGGATAAGAGAATAGTTTAACAAAACGTGTTTTTAAATGACTTAAATTTATTTCAATGAAAAAATATATGTTATTCGGGGTCTGAGAGTCCTCAGGGATCTCCTATTATTATTTAAGGATACACATACATCCCATCTCATAAAATAATTATTGGAGGATAAAGACATATGAAAATTATCGGGATGAGTATGAGGACGTTGATTCCTCCCTTCTTCTCCTCATTATCATCCTTATAAATTACTGAAAATAAACACACAACAAAAAGTTGAGGAATAGTTAAAGTTCTCTGACATGTCTCTCCGTGAAGATACAAAATCTAAGAGAAATGATACTCTGACTAATTATTTTACACACACATTCACAGAACGCAGCATATGCTGCCGTTTTGGTTAAAAAAATTAAACTCGGTTTGTCAAAGCCAGCCAGCCAAACAAACACCAAGTCATCGAGAGAAAATCCCAAATCAAAGATTTCTCTTTAACAGCAGCCAAACAAACACCTCTTCCTCGTGCAGACCTGTTTCGTTCTCCACCGTCGCCGTCGAGCTGGTTCCACCTCTTCCTCGTGCAGACCGTCGCCCAGACCTGGAGCCACGTCGTCCCCTTCAATTTCAGAATCTGCTCGACTATTCAAAAGATATCATTTTCAGGTTCGGGAACAATATAAATTTTTGTCATGGAATTTAGATTGGGTTATTTTCAGGTTATGTTTTGCATTACGAATCTGAGGAATTAAAATTTTTGTCCTGGAATTTGAGGATTATGTTTTTGCATTAGGTAAATGTTGTGCATTTTCAGGGGAACAACTTTTGTCATGGAATTTGAGGATTTCGTTTTACACATTGTGGCCTGTGGCATTGGTCTTTAATTTCTCCTTAAGTTCTTGGTAGATTAATTTTGTGGCATTGGTCTTTGATACCCACCGGTCCTAATAAGGTCAGGCAGTTTTCCATTAGCTTTTCCTGATCTTTTTCTTCTTGATTCTCTTCTTCTGGAACTTGTTTGTGCGCAAAAGCTATGCATCGAAGGCTGCTAGCCGCCATACCTTGAATAATTTGCTGAAATCTTTCCTTTTTCACCATCATCCAGATGTCTGATGTTTCCAGATGCATCATAGTAACTTGAACACATTGCTAGAATCATCTCTGCTGCTCCTTTTCAGTGCACGTGGATTGTGGACTGTGGCATTCTTCAATTATTTTGTGATTCTCAACTCTAACATGATGCCCTTTCTAGCGAATAGACATTTATCCGTTTGTAAGAGTGGTTGCTTATATATTGTAATGCAATTTACTTTTAAAGCCATCTTTGGCCATTGCATAATTGCATTAATAAAATTTAGGAAACATAGAAAAAAAACATCAGGTCGGTATGAGATTACTGTAATTTTCTCAAGTGAAATGTGTGTAGTAAAATAACTGATATCTTATTTGAATTTGCATGCAGATAGAACATATTCCTGCCACAGCACCATATGTTCCTGCCACTGCACCATATGTTCCCGTCACTGCACTGGACGTTAATGAGGTATGTTTGTAGTTTTATAATTTGAAATCGACTTGACACTTATAATTTTGTTTTAGACTATATATGATTGTCTAATTCATTTGTTATATGTAATTATGTATCACACTACAGGACACTTCGATCATGCCTGAAACATTTGGAGATGCTGATTCATTTGGAGATGCTGATTCATTTGGAGGATTTCCAATGTTTTAGAAGATGTCAACATGACTAGAAACAATATGTAATCCACATTATGTAAGACTTGAAAGATTTCAGCAATTACTACTCCAATATTTTGAAACATAGTTTATATGTAATCCACATTATCGTAAATCATTTCATCCCTAATGCGACTAATCTCTTGATTCAACTTCCAAATTTCACCTAATAAAAAATCATTATTACTGTCGTTGCCTTTCCGATCTTCTATCCATTGATTATCGTCATGCCAGTCAAAGGCCTGACAATCCTTGCATTTCCAAAATTTTCGATTTGGATTCCGTGATGTAGTAGAAGTTAACAACTGTTGGTATCCGTTGGGGCATTTGCGGCAACGTCGACATTCCACTGAATGTGCACTTGTGCTATATGACATTATGATTACAAATCAACTGCAAAATACATCATAAAATATATTAGCAACATAACAATCTTCAATAATCCCAAGTAAGTAACAAAAATATACTTTCTTTATTGTCTTGCTTCTGATCAAAATATATTTAGTATCCCCAAGGATTAACAATAACACAGCGTAAATCAAAATGCTCACATAAATCTTGTATTATGCCACAGCCACCCATAAACAATTATTTGTTCTCCATTAGCAAATGATATAATTAAGTCAGTATAACAATTATGCATTTATGCCCTACTATCTCCATAACTTATTGATGCATAACTTAATCTCAACAAACAATTTGCTTCCCCATAAACATTAATGCAATTATGCAATGGCCAAAGATGGCTTTAAAAGTAAATTGCATTACAATATATAAGCAACCACTCTTACAAACGGATAAATGTCTATTCGCTAGAAAGGGCATCATGCTAGAGTTGAGAATCACAAAATAATTGAAGATTCTTTCAGTATTTATAAGAAACTTATCAACTGATTTCCATTTCCATGACAAAGATTAAATCATGTGGATCAAAGATTAATCATGATCTATATACAGGATGCTGGTCACTTGTAACTGCTGCAAGGCTCCCTAATTAGGTCATAAACTGTAGAACTTTTGCCTAGTAAACAAACTTCTAAGTTCAAACAGAAAAATGTCACATATTAATGCAAAAAGATAATCCACAAAATTAATCTACCAAGAATGCCACAGTCCACAATCCACGTGCACTGAAAAGGAGCAGCAGAGATGATTCTAGCAATGTGTTCAAGTTACTATGATGCATCTGGAAACATCAGACATCTGGATGATGGTGAAAAAGGAAAGATTTCAGCAAATTATTCAAGGTATGGCGGCTAGCAGCCTTCGATGCATAGCTTTTGCGCACAAACAAGTTCCAGAAGAAGAGAATCAAGAAGAAAAAGATCAGGAAAAGCTAATGGAAAACTGCCTGACCTTATTAGGACCGGTGGGTATCAAAGACCAATGCCACAAAATTAATCTACCAAGAACTTAAGGAGAAATTAAAGACCAATGCCACAGGCCACAATGTGTAAAACGAAATCCTCAAATTCCATGACAAAAGTTGTTCCCCTGAAAATGCACAGCATTTACCTAATGCAAAACATAATCCTCAAATTCCAGGACAAAAATTTTAATTCCTCAGATTCGTAATGCAAAACATAACCTGAAAATAACCCAATCTAAATTCCATGACAAAAATTTATATTGTTCCCGAACCTGAAAATGATATCTTTTGAATAGTCGAGCAGATTCTGAAATTGAAGGGGACGACGTGGCTCCAGGTCTGGGCGACGGTCTGCACGAGGAAGAGGTGGAACCAGCTCGACGGCGACGGTGGAGAACGAAACAGGTCTGCACGGGGAAGAGGTGTTTGTTTGGCTGCTGTTAAAGAGAAATCTTTGATTTGGGGTTTTCTCTCGATGACTTGGTGTTTGTTTGGCTGGCTGGCTTTGACAAACCAGGTTTAATTTTTTTTAACCAAAACGGCAGCATATGCTGCGTTCTGTGAATGTGTGTGTAAAATAATTAGTCAGAGTATCATTTCTCAAAAGAGAATCTAAAGTGGTTTTGTTAGATATTGAGCCTTTGGATTTTGATATCTGTGCTGATATTGAAGCCTTTGGTTTGCTTGGAAACTGCTGTTAGGTACAAGATATTCAACTTGAAGACGAAGCACGAAGCATCATCAGATGGATTATGAGGTATACATGGGCATTGGTTCAGATGGAAGAATTTCAGGGGAGAGAGATACAAAGCTAGAGAAAATGGTGAAGTAATAAATTAAAGACAGAAAAAATGAAGGGTTGTTTAGATAAAATGAACCATGGTATATTGAAGTGCATAATAGAAGCTTCTCACATAATAGAATTAATACGCGTCGACTTGTTTTCACTATATGACCATGTAAGTACTGGCTTTAAATGTTTGAAAATAATTCATTTCGTGTCTTTTTAGATATAAGCCCTTCTATTGCCATGAAGATATTCTCATGTGCCTTAGAGGCCACATTATGCCCCACATAAAGCCAAGCCACATTATGCCTCACATAAAGCTAGAGGTGTCAAAACGAATAAACGAATCGAATTCTAAACAAATCGAATCAAATTGTGATGAATTCGTATTCGATTCATTTATTAAATGAATCATAATATCAATATTCGTATTCGATTTGTTTATTAAATTAATCGAATGAGAATATTCATTTAGTTATGATATTATTTAATAACGTAATTTATTTATATTAATTTTTTATAAACATATACATATGAAATATGTATATGATTCATAATACTTACATAACTCGAGTGTGGCTTTCAAATTATTCTTGATGGTTTTGCTCGCCGCTTCTGCTTGCCCATTTGACTTTGGATGAGCAATCAATGCAATCTGGAGGTCCTCACAAAGTTTCATGAAGCTCTTACTATCGAACTGTTTCTCATTGTCAGTAATGATAACCCGAGGTATCCTGAATCGACATACAATATTATTTCTGACAAAATCAGTTGTTTTTTTCTCAGTTATTGTGGACAAAGGTTCGACCTCTACCTATTCTCGCCATCTCCCTCTACTATGGTGATCATTTTTCCTCTTGATATCTCCTCTTTTATCTAACTGGGGCCTGCTTCTCCCATTTCTCCTGTTTTTTTTTTCTAACTTCTCCATCTTCTCCATCATAGCCTTCATGAAGGCTTGTATTACATCATTTTCTTTCCGCGCTTTTTGGATTACATCATTTTCTTTCCGCGCTTTTTCCCTCTCATTCCGTATGGTTTCTTCCATTTTCTCCATCCACTATATCGTCGAAGCCTCTGAACATTTGTGGTTCCCGTCTTCTGTCATCGTTTTAATGTGTTTGTTGTTTCTTGTACTATTCCTCACAGACTGCGCCAACTGTTGACAACTATTTTTCATTCCAGGGGCAATTCGGGAAAATCACTCCTCGAAGAAACCTCAATCAACTGTGAATTTATTTGGTTTGTTGAGAATCAATGCTAACTTAGCAAGAAAATAAGAAAACACATAGACAAACCAGATGATTTAACGTGGTTCGAAGAAATGTATCCAATTTACGTCCACTGACACAAAAGGAATAAGCACTTTTATTACCATCTCGGGTCAACCGACCTATTCTTCTCTCTTTGTGACATGACTATTTTATCTCTATTACAAGTTACAAGAGTGTTTATAATAAAATTGACCAACCAACCATTTACAATGAGTCTTCAACCCCTTTATATATTAGGTCAAATTCTACTGTTATATCAACTCGGGATGTCAGCCACATTACTAAGCCATTATCATCTAGGCTCTCTTCCCCAATTACCCTACGGATAATAGCTCAGCCGTCTGACACATCTGCTATCTGCCATCTAAACTTCATTAAATTGCTCATTCTTTGTAACTGTTACACGCTCTGCTCATGTATCAGCCTGTACTCCAACCACTCATATGCAGTTGTGTGTGTCAATGGATAAGCCTGCAACCATGTTCCATCCCATCAGTCGTTGGGAAGATTAAACTTATGTTTAAGGCTTATATCATTCGTAAGAGAACACAATATTGAAACTCCTTACAGCTGCTAACAGATCGGGTCAGTAGAGATACTTTCACTTCCCTCACTTTCATGAGCATTCTTGATAAGTATTTGAAAGCTCATGAGCTCGATCAGGGGCGTCTGACTTGTATCTTCTAGCAATCACCTTCCTCGGGTGTATGTGACTGTGCCTCGGCTGGTTCCCCTTATTCCTCGAGTCGGTCTTCATATGCAGCCAAATCTGATACATTGGTCGGGTCAGACACCTCCGAGCCCAGACTCTCATCCTTGCAAAGATATTGTGCCCTATCTTGATAAGTGAAATCCTTATACTACTATTTTCCATACTTCGATTCTTCTCCGATCCAAAAATCACCATCACAATCTTAAAAGCACCATCAGGATGCGTTCTTATCAGGATGTAACATCAACGCTAATCTTTTGTACCGTTTCTTGATTACGCCAATATCAACTTCAGGAACAGTAATGGCAAGAATTTCATACCATGTAGATTTTGTCGCGCCTAGTTGGTGCACTCTGTAGGCTGTGAAATAATCATCGAGGTTGGGGAATTCTGGGTTAAAATCTCTGGCGGCTTTGAGAGTCTTGATCGCCATGTCTATGTTCTCAAGCTTGAAATACTCTTCTACAACATCTCTAGCTTTTTCGGCCGCCAACTTCACAATATATGTTAGAATTTTGTGACTTTCGGAAAACAGAGAGACAAAAACACGTTCTGGTGATAATACCAGTTGTTTTTATAGTGAAGAGATAGTTAGCTTAGAGTTGAAGCACTTTGGTTGTTTCCTAGTTGATGTAGGTCTCCAATTAGTTATTCCTTGATCGACAAGGACCATTACACGGTTAATTCGGTTTTGTAAAGATTTAAAAATTAAAAAAACGGTTCATCTTTAGTAGCATCGATATTCAAAAAAATATTTAGAGGGAACATATACACCACTTAATTAATATTTTATTTTAATTAAAAAAGACCATGCAGCACAATCTAGCGAGTTTTGTTAATAAAGTAACTCCATCTGTTATTCGAAAAATTATATTATGTTTTGGGTGTATATGTCATCTCTTTCACAATAGTTGTATGCCATAATTATGTGGGACCCAACTGCTATGAGAGAGATGACATATACACCCGAAATATGATATACCATGTCCTGTTATTCATAGCACGGTCAATGATAAGACGTTTGATATGTGCTTTAACTAATTAAGTTTCATTCATGAGCTAACCTTCTTATATAATTAAAGTTTTGCTTAGTTTTTGTTAGATACATGGATTAAAACCCGGCGCAATTAAAATTGTCAGAGAACAATTTCATACGTTTTGTTCTTATAATAAGATCTTCGGTTAGCTAATATTGATCATGAAGTTTGTGTGAGCAAAACATTATGTGATCTTGCAATTTGTATTTGGCTAGAAAAAAGGCCATAATTTCACACCTCTCGGACTTTCTTCAATAAATTCAGTTTTAATTACATTAAAATAATCTGCCATCATCAAATCTAAACTTTGTTAGCTGTCACTATAATTTCTTTTAGCAAATTGATCATGGCGTAATTGACGAGGTAGTATATCATATTTCATATGTACATGTCATCTCTCTCATAACAGCTGGGTCTCATACAATTATGATACTCAATTATTATGAGAGAGATGACATATACACTCGAAAAATAATATAATTTTTCCTAATCGACATGTACAAAATTATTGGTGGGGTATTTTCTTTCTTTTTCTTTCTTATAAAAATGACAGATCATTTTGATGTATGATATAAAAATGTCACTTATAATTAGATTGAATAATAATTTGAAGGCTAAGAATTAGGTGATATTGGGAAGTATTATATCAATTTATTGTATGAATTCATATAGAGTGTAAAGATAGACTAATTTAATTGTTTTTTATTTTTTAAATGTCATGTAAATGCGGTCTACATAATGATATAAACTAATTTAAAATGTTTTATACTAAATGATTATTTTGAAAAGATTGTATATATATTCTTATATTTTGTATTTTTTTCAAATAGACTACCGTAACAGCACAAGTTGAAATCTAGTTTTAATTATAAAATAAGTTTGAAAATAATAAATAAAAAACCAGAAAATAGATATTCATACATATGATGTGTTTTTCAGGTGTACACTTATGATTGTTCATTATGCACCATTAAATCATAATTCTTTAGAATAATGATAGAACATTTAAAGATACACCAAATATATAAATTTTTAAATAAAAATTAAATTGGGGATTACAAATTATACATTGGATATGTCTATCATTGTTCAATTCTTTATACATTGTGAAGGCGGATTTTTTGTTCCAATAATGCTAAATACACACCAAAGACATACCATTAACATAAAATTTTGATTTTTTTTTTTAAATAAATCTAAATTATATTTTTGAGTGTATCATTTGATTGTACACATATCAATAATTAATATTAATAGTCGGTGTCAGAATCTCTTTCCCTCTCCATCTCTTAAAAAAAAATGCACATTTTAGAAGCAATTCACAATTGACTCCTTGTAGAAGAAGTTTCAACTCCTTCGGAAAGAAGGGGAGAATACAAGAAGTTCACGCGTTTGCTTTTAATTCATTTTAATTTAATTTAATCAATTGAGCGCCAAAAAGGCATCTCTCCAAATATTTATATTTTATATTTTTAATAATAATAAACACTTGAAATATTTATTACGAATTTCGATAATTATTTATCAATCAGTAATAAATTCATGACAGTAGTGTGGTGCCAACAATAGTTGTAACAAAAATAATAAAAGACAACAGCCACACAAGAAATTATTACCTTAATGTAAAGAAAATAAAAATATATATATAAAAAACCATTTTCCCCATATTTAAAATCCCCCAAATTCTTTAAAATTATAAAATATCCCCGGGATTTGTTTTTTTTTTTTTTTTTTTTCATTTTCTATATAAATAAACACATTCTTCACAACAAGTAACAACTGCAGGTGGTGGTAGAAGTGAGTGCAGTGCTGGACCGCTTTCTTTGCCCTCACAAACTTTACCAAAACTTCTCCCGTAAGTCTCTCTATATCTCTTCTGATATCGTTTTTCATCGATTCGCTTCTTTTTCGGGCTGCATTTTGTCGTCTTTATTTGGGTATTATTGGATCTGGAATGCTGTTGCGATTGATGGAACAGTGATTGATTTATTCTTTTTGGTCATTATATTTGACGGAATTTTTATTTATTTTATTAATTTCGTTACGCATGCATAATTGCATTTCTTTTATCGTACTTCCGGAAACTATGTGATTGTTGATGGGGATTTTTTTTTTCTGGTGAATCTTTAAATAAAGAATCGAAATACTGGTGAAATTGGGAGCTTTATTGGATAGTACATGATGTGATGGTAATTTCATTTGGCGATTGACATTCTTTTTGTGGGTTTAATTTATCTTATCTGATTTTGTATTTTATTACCCAATGTTACAATTATACACCATCAATGGTGGGTAATTGTATGGAAAAAATAACGTTACAACAAAGCATTGTAAAGGAGTTTCTGCTCTATAATTTATGTGGTTCTGTTTGAGAAGATTGGCATTAATTGGGGAAACTAGTATGTTTCATTTTGTTATCTACAATTTTCTATTTTTTTTCTTTCTGTTTCCCCCATTTGTTTAGCATCAAATAAACCTGACAAAATATGCTGTTTTTTTTTCCTATTGTTCTGTGAAGTGTATTTGGAATGGAAGTATCTGGGTCTAACGGATTAAATTATGACATTGAGGAGAAGGCGCTGAAGGGTTTGCTTGACACATTTGGTTCTGTGTTTACTCTGCAAGAAATAGCTTTTGCTTATAGCAATGCAGGACGAAATGCTGACTTGGCTGGTGAATTTCTGTGTGGCGAGCAGGCCAACACCTCAACCTCTATTACCCACTTTCCTACTGGCGAGGCAAGGGGTAAAGAGTCTTCAGAATCATCTACTGTTAATATCTCCAAGGATTCGTCTTATGCAAATGGGAAGTCGAGACCTTCAAAGACAAAATGGCGTTCAGTCTCCGGAGGTACCGTTTCAAGTTTTCTTGGTAAAGATTACGTTAAACCAGCACAGCCAGCTAATGGCATTTGTCTAGCACCAAAGCCATTGAAGTTGGATTCAAAGGAGTTTCCCATGTCTGCACTCTGGGGAGAAGAAATCAAACTGAAACCAGCAAAGGATGAAAATTTACAGAAGGATATGGAAGATTTTCTTTTTAAATTGCTAGGAGAAGGTTTCCAGCTGGACAGGGATGTGATTCGAGAGGTTCTTGGTATGCCATTAAATGTAGTAAATATTTTGATGCCAATTTAATTCATGTTGACCATTTTGATGTCCCTCTTTTCTCTCTCTCTTTTTGTGAGCATGTGATCACTAACTCGGTATTATACTTAACTTGCAGATACTTGTGGATATGATATGCAAAAGGTAAGGATGGTATCTTCCTTTTAATTAAGGTCTCTGTTTTCCCCTTTATTTAATTTATCTGGAAGCAGCAGAAAATGGTCCGAATTCAAGTTGAACCTTATTAGGATAGCGGTATTTAAGACTTTGGTGAGTTTCAGTAATAAAACCAATAGATTAGATTATTGAGATCTTCATGGTTTGAAGGCCTTTGGAAACTGACCTTTTTTGGCTTCTCAATTTTTGAGTGCAAGAGAGGCAAGTATAGATTTGGAAAAGCCTGGATTGAGAACTATGTAGAGAATTGTTATATACTAAAACAGGGCAGAAACTCCCTTCACCAGTGGTAAAGGAAAGTTTTGAAGATCTAACAACAGTTTATCTTGACGTAAAGATAGTTAAAGGTTCCAATTTGTTCCAGACTAAACTGTTTGTTTCAATAAAGGGCTGAAACATTCTCATTTAAACTGATTGTGATGCTTTATGTCGTGCATGCTCCTCTGAATTAAAAAAATTGAGGTCATGAGCTTATTTTTTTTACATTGTACCTTGAAATAATCTTGGTCCGTGTATTTCTGTTAGCTTGACTGCAAAACATACTTAATAACACGAATTTACCTTATGAAGTTATTGTAATCCGTAAATTCTTTAAAGAAAGTATGGCTATACTTTTTATCATCTTCTCATCTGCATTACAATAGTAAAATTGTTAATTTTTACATTTTCTTAACTAAGATATTTTTTCTTCACTGTTCAGAGCATGACAACACTACTTGATCACTCAGCAGAGACTTTGGGTGAGAAGACGAAATCTCTTGGTAAATCTTCTGAAAAGGTAAGCCTAATTTCCAAGATTTGCATAACCAGTGGCCACTAAGGTTGTACATGATTCTTTTTTTAGTCAGAGGTCTTTAACATGCGGTTTTGATGTTCCATCCTGTAATCTTGTAGAAGGACTAGCAATTTGTTTTCTTTTCTATAGTTAGCAACATTTCATGCCAAAATAAGGAAATCTGTTTTAGGTAATATAAAAATTAATGTAGGATGGACTAATTTAAGTTGTGTATGCACTGACAATAATCTTCTGTAGATTATAATCATATGTTTAATGATGTGATGATCTCTGTCATTACTCTTATGTTTAAATTATTGTGCATGCCAGTGGCATTCACTAATTTTTCTCAACACTGGTATTGAACAGAAAAGTTAGCCAATGTTTAAAAATAAGCGGCGGCGCCTCGAGGCGGCGAGGCGGGCGCCTCGATCCGAAAATCAAAAAACAATTAAAATTGTAATATCAGAATAATAAAAACATGTTAAATTCAAAATACATTCATTTCTTCATAATTCATAATATGTTCAAACAATTACTGATAACTAATCCCTAAATAAGCTATCATCTTTAGCATATTGAAACAGTTCAGACTTAAAATACATATGATGTACCACTGTACGAATACGACAGGATAGTTAACTGAAGTGTGTATTTTTGGCCAATTAATTGAAGCTTACTACTTACAACAGGATAGTTCACTAAAGTGTGTAATTACAGTATTACACATTTACATCACATGATTTTAGTCCAGAACTTGCACTTAAATCTTTATATATTTCCTTCAAAATAAGTTTATCATTTTCTCTAGTTTCTTTAATGGATTTTTTTAGGTCATTAACAAGTTAAAACAAAAAAAAACAAGCTGAACAGATTACCACAAACGCTGCCGTCGCCGTCACCGTCGCCGAGAGAGAGAGTAGAGGAGGCCGAGAGAGAGAGAGAAGTAAAAGCCGAGAGAGATAGTAGAGGAGGCGAGAAGAGAATAAAAAAACCCTAGAATCAATTTCTTCTTCTTTTTTTAATACTGTAAATGAAACGACGGCGTCTTGAAATCCCCAATACGTCGTCGTTTCATTTAATAAATTCAAAATTAAAAAAAAAAAAAAAAAAGTTTCGTGTGAGGCGGCCGCCTCACAAAAACCGAAATAGGCGGCCGCCTCAACGTGCCGTCAATGCGAGGCGGCCGCCTCGACCGAATTTTTAAACAATGAAGTTAGCATTTAATTTGTATATTTGGAAATTTTGGATATTCTTAGTTAACTAGCTTGGAGAGTATTTGTCGCATCTTTAACCTATGAATCTTTGAGAAATGGGTGGAGTCACTGGAGTGAATGGTTACCAGTCTTATGTATACGTTCATTTATTTGTATTTTGAACTAATATGAGAATCTTTTATACTCCAAATTAGTAATACCAATATTCAGATAATATTTTCCCTGTCGAACATACATTTCATGTCTGCATACAATCATCACATGTCACATTATTCTGATTCTCAAGTTTGGTTAGTGCAGAAGAAAAGACATAATACTGATAAACTTATCGTTGTTTGGGTTCATGGTTAAATTAAACATATACGGCTTTAAAAAATCTACAAACTCCTTCTGTTTGGGTATGAATGTGCCAAGTTTGCTATATTAAGATTATGTTCTTCCGAGATATTAAGTTCATATGATTTTGTTCCCTTTTCTATCAAAAGTTGAAATTAAGTGTAACATTTGTTATTAATACCCGGTTTCCTGTTATTATGATTTCATAAACAGTGTACAGATATCTGCTCTACTTTTGGAGGGCCTCCATGTGAAAAAAAATTGCAACAATTGAATTCTTCTGGAGGGTATGTTTTTTAATTTATTTATTTCTCAACTTCTTGAAGATTAATATGTTTTCTTTTTGGAAGCGCTGTGGGTTGTGAAGGGTTGTTATTGAAATAGTTCTGCTAGACTTTGTTTTGGAAGGAGGAAAATTTATCATCCATATAACAACTTGATTAGCTTTTGATTGTATTGTCTCAGTTGTGGAAAGGAGTATCCAAATACAAATGAAAGAGAATTGCCTAGGCACCCAAAAGACAGAAATGAACTCCAGGAGGAAGTTTTGGCTGCTTTATTTACTGCTTCTCAGAAATCTGAGGAATTTCCTAAAATTACGATGAAGACTGTGAGGTCCAAAGCATTAGGAAGTGTGGTGAGTGATCCACTAGAGGACTTGATACCAGATTTTAAGGCTAACGTGGTGCCCTTGTGCCGAGATAATGAGAATGGTGTGTTTTCTTATACTAATTTCATTGATTGAGTGTATGTGTATGTGTATTTTTATATGTATATTAATATGTATAAACCTGGGTTCTTAATTTCTGCCACTTACTGGAGAACCAGAGGAAAGCTTTGTTCTGATATGTCTTCAATAACTTGTGGAAACTAAGATAGAAAATGTTTTTTGCACCTAGAGAACTTTGTGGCTCTGGAATTCAGAATTTTTTCTGCTTCAGTCGGATCAAATATCTTGTAGTTACAGTACGTTATAGAAAAGATAAAAGTTCTCTGAATCTGAAACGTTTTTCATATTTCATGAAGAAAAATGACATCAAGCCAAAACAATGACAGAGTGCTGACAGAAACAGTGATAAACCAGTGCTGTTTTGCATTGTTTTTTCCGTTTGTTTTAATTGAGTAAACTCGTACCGGTTTTTTACTGTTACTGTCAGCATTCTGTCAAAATTTACAGTCTGAATGTCACTGCTCTTCATGAAAGGGAAATGTCTGTAGATACTAGTTCATGCATTGAGGTAACATCAATGTTAAAGAAAACCAGCAAAAAGTTGTTAATTAGAATTAGGTTCACTTGCTGTAAATGCTGGTCTAGTGAACCATATGGATCTGTGAGCAGTTCCTGAGGATGTATTTGTGAAGAAACAAGCTAAATTTTCCTTTCATCTGTGGGTTTGGCCTATTTTCCCCTTTTTTCAAAATTTTTCTTGTCATGAAGTCTGTTAATAGTTGCAGATAAAGTTGAAGAAGACAGCTTCCAGGTTCTTCGTAGAGCTGTGATGGAATATAGGGGCACAATGAAGGAATATTGTAAAGCTGTAGGTTCTTCTAATCCAATCAGTTTTGCTTCCTCAGACTTTTTTATATGACTCAAACATTCATTTTTTGTCAAATGTCAATTGCCTTTTAAGTTTAAACACCATCAAGTAAGAATACGGTTTCTTGTCAGGCTATTGATGCATTCGCTAAGGGGGATCATGTTCGAGCTGGTAAACTTATAGAACAGGTAAGTTTTCCATCTGTTGTCCATAAATATTACTGACTGTATTAGACTGAAGCAGAATGCGGACACTGATTGCAGTAAATATTTTTCTATTGATAACAAATAAGTTTTCATTTGGAAAACAATGTTCACATTGAATATTCTGGCAAATTCACTTGTTTCTTATTGGTTTGTTAGCGGTGATGTTTACAACTTGTGTTCCAATGCCATGTTGTGCCATTGTATGTTAGTTATTTTTGGCTCACTGAATCTGTAAAGATAAAAACCACAACAGCTATATTATGATCAATTTTGAGGTTACTGTTGGACCTCATAGATTAACTTCACGTGTTAGCATGTCCGTACAAGACAAATTCAATGATGTAGTGTGAATGCCTTTGATATGGCAGGGACAATTCTTTTATGAAAAGGCTCGTGAAGCTGACGAAGAATCAAATAAGAAGATCTTTGAAACGAAAACAAGGTTAGTATCCTTTTCTTCAAAGTATGTGAGCTTCTGTGCAATAATCTCTTAATAATATAGAAAAGTGGGATAGGCTACAGCCTACAGTTGTATTTTATTTTACTATCCTGTCATATTCATTGGCAGAAATAGAGATACAAAAAATGACCTACTGCTGGACTTGCATGACCATGGTGCAAAGGAGGCAATTCGTCTTTTGAAATGCCATCTTTCCTCACTTTCAGGCATCCCATGTGAGTCACCATTTCCATATTTCTAATTTGCTCCTCATTTGCATCATATTATTGGAATTGATCCAACTCATGTTCCCCACCAGCAATCAAGTACCTAAAGGTCATCATAGAGACAAATGATGAAGACACTACAAAGGGGGCTAGACGACGACTAGTAAGTCTACTAACTGAGACTCGTGAACTCCTGCGCCGCCTTAGTATTATAAAAGAAAAAAGAAAATCTGAATTAATACAAGAGATCTATTTTGAAGAGAAAGATTTATGTACTTTGATTAATATTTGTCTTTTGCACAGGTTGTGAAATTACTGGAGAAAGAATCAATCAAGTGGACTGAGGAAGGAAATGCTGGAACAATACTAATTCCTCTGGATAAGGTCAACCCAAAACGATTGAGTTTTGCGAAAAATTAGAGGATCCAACATGGAACCATGATGGTTTCTTGACAATTATTTTTTTGGCATTATATTGCTGTACAAACTATTAAGCTCAGAGATGGTTAATAGTTTATGAGTGAAACACTGGGAAAATGCATTCCTTTTGAAGCCTTCAGGATTTTATTTTTACTCCATTGATATTACAAATTATTGATGTAATGACTTTGGCTTGGACGTGTGATATATCATTCGCTCTCTTCCTTTTGGAGACATTAATTATCAAATCAGATTCTTTTTCATAGCCCAAAATCAAACGTTATTCGGTAGATCATTTCAAGAAAAATGATAAATGCACGTTATATTGCATATTATTGACGGAAATAATTTTTTGTTTAAAAATTATTTATGTGTATTTTCGTGTCAATCAGTCTATATATATTTTTTCAAATAAGAAATATAAAAATCATAATCGGCCCAAAACCAGAAGGCCCATGATGATTCCTCATCATATATCATATAGAGAAGTACAATAACCTAAAAGTGGGACCCATCAACGATGCCTTAAAAATAAAAAGCAAAAATAGGCTCCTTTTAGGTTTTCTGAAGAAGAATTTGATATTTGGGGTCAGATCAAAAACAAGAGTCGCATTCTCTTCTCTTGTGTGTGAGTGATTTTAACGAATTGGGATAAGAATGAGTGGTGGTGGGTCAGTTAAGGAATTGAAGACGAAGGAGGAGCTTGATAACGTGCGCCTGAGTGGCGCACCGATTATCCTGCACTTCTGGGCATCATGGTGTGAAGCCTCTAAGCATATGGACCAAGTTTTTTCTCACCTCTCTACCGATTTTCCTCGTGCCCATTTTTTCAAGGTTCGTTTTTTCCTTTTTTGTGGGTTTTTTTGTTTTGGTTTTGTTTCTTTTGTTTTTGGGGTGTTTTAATGTTTTAATTTACTTAATTGAAATGGGGTTTTTAGGTTGAAGCTGAAGAGCATCCTGAAATTTCTGAAGCTTATTCTGTGTCTGCTGTGCCTTTCTTTGTCTTCTTCAAGGTATATTTTTTTATTCTTAAGTTAATTGTTTGTTTTCTTTTGTTCTTAATTGAAGTGTTTTTTTTTTTTGTGATGTTTGGTTTTATTTCTGTTTATGTTTAAAAGGGTATATGAGATTGGAAATATGTAATTTCTTGTTTACTTGAATCACTATGGTATGATTTTTGGTTGGTTTTAATCATACTGCTTTAATTATTTAAGAGGGGGATTTTTGTGGTTAGTGGAAGTTAATGCTCATCAGTACAGGAAAGAAATAGTGATCTTAGTTTTAGTTTTTTAGTCTTTTCACCCCATGACATGATTGTTAGTTCGGTTAGTCTATTATAAAGTGGAATGTAATATTTAGTCGTTGACTCCAGGATTTTTGGTTGTGTATTTTTGTATTTATTGGAAATCAAGTTGATTTTTGCTAGGCTGATTGTGGTATTTAGGTAGCGTTTGATAAAGAGTTTGGTGAGCTTATAAGCTAGCTCACACTCTCAATCAATACTCTCTACCAAATGGTATGTTTGTCTCTTGTCGTGATTCTATATTGTTTGATACATTGGTAGAATTAGTTGGGCAATTGTTTGAGTTTATTAGTTAGATATTCTACTGGAGGAGGTGTGGATCATTTCAGAATTGTCCCTTATGGCTAGGATATGTTATCAGTGTGGAAGGTCACCGATTTGCGGTGGAGTCTTGAGGATATATTTGTGTGTGTCTCATCTTTATGCTTCATCAAAGAGAATGGTCAACCAGGCAATATATGTGCAAGTACTTTTTGTGGTCACTAAGCTTTCTTCTTTGTTTAGTGGTTGGTTTCTTTCTTCAATGATAATCTTTTAGGCATTGCATTTGTATTTAACTGTGTTTACTTAGTAATTGCAGAAGCAGTTTAATGTAGTTGCTTCTTTCACCTGTCTCTTTTAGATTTTGTTTGTGCTGAATGTCTTAAGTGTATTTTCTTGGTAGGATGGTAAGGCAGTTGATACATTGGAGGGTGCTGATCCTTCCAGTTTGGCCAACAAGGTTGCTAAGGTTGCTGGATCAATTTTCTCTGGAGATCCTGCTGCTCCTGCCAGCCTTGGGATGGCTGCTGGACCCACTATCCTTGAAACAGTACAAGAGTTGGCGAAAGAAAATAGCTCTTCTCAAATGAAGAAGAAAGTGGAGCTTGACCTCAGTGATGCTCTTAAAAAGCGACTGCAGCAGCTGATTGACTCTCACACAGTCATGCTATTTATGAAAGGAACCCCTGAAGAGCCCAAGTGTGGGTTCAGTAGTCAAGTTGTTGATATTTTGAAAGATGAGAAGGTCAAGTTTGGAAGTTTTGACATTCTTTCAGACAATGAGGTTCGTGAGGGTTTGAAGAAGTTCTCTAACTGGCCAACATTTCCTCAGCTCTATTGCAAAGGAGAGCTTCTGGGTGGGTGTGACATAGTAATTGCATTGCACAAGAGTGGTGAGCTTAAAGATGTTTTCCGAGAACACGTGATTGAAACTGTTGATGGAAGTGGGAAGAGTGGCATCTCAGAATCAACTGGCTTGAGTGCAACCCTTACCTCTAGACTGGGAAGCCTGATTAATTCAAGCCCTGTAATGCTGTTTATGAAGGGAAAACCAGAAGAACCTAGGTGTGGTTTCAGTGGGAAGGTAGTTGAAATCCTCCGACAAGAAAAGGTTGATTTTGGGAGTTTTGACATACTTACTGATGAAGAAGTTCGTCAAGGTCTTAAAGTTTATTCAAATTGGTCTAGTTACCCACAGCTATATATTAAGGGTGAACTTATTGGTGGATCAGACATTGTATTGGAGATGCAGAAGAGTGGAGAACTTAAAAAGGTTTTAGCTGAAAAAGGTATTATTGTTGAGAAAGAAAATCTTGAAGATCGTCTGAAGAATTTGATTACATCTTCCCCAGTGATGCTCTTCATGAAGGGTACCCCAGATAATCCAAGATGCGGTTTCAGTTCCAAAGTGGTTAATGCCCTGAAGGAAGAGGATGTTAATTTTGGGTCCTTTGATATTTTATCTGACGAGGAAGTGAGGCAGGGGCTAAAAGTCTACTCAAACTGGCCAACCTTTCCTCAGTTATACTACAAAGGTGAGCTTATAGGAGGTTGTGATATTGTAATGGAGCTGAAAAACACTGGAGAGTTGAAACCTACGCTATCTGAGTAGAGCTTGAATCGATTTTCATAGATAAATACCGGATGAACCTTGTGTGAAATTTAAGCTATCTTTGTCATGCCCCGAAAGTTTTATTTTTATGCGTTCTTATGACTTGATGTCGCATGGTTTCTGGTCTACTTATTGACAGAACTCAGGCTCTGAGCACTCTGCAATGTTATTCGTAAACTCTATGAATACTATTTTAGCTTTTACTTGCTGAATGTTACAAGTTTTTGGCTTACCAATTAATTATTGTTCAGCGATCAAAAACCGTAAGAAAAATTTGTTGAGCGCTAGCGAGTAAAGGAGCAGGATTGAATCTACGTTTATATTTGACTTTCTAGATAGATTTTTGATACATTGGATGTATTTAATAAAAACATTTATTAAATATGTACATTAAACCCTTTATCTAAATCTTCCTATAAAAACATTCATTAAATATGTGCATTAAACCATTAAACTCTTTATCTAAATCATTCTACATGACTTATGTTTGCCCGTGTTAAATTAATTTTGTATGAATTTTAGCAGTTTAGCTTCAAAATTAATTAATGAAAGGCAATGCTAATGTTAGACTCGGCCACAGTTCCGGTTCGGAAACAAAACTTAACCGGAAGGAACCGGACTGTTCCAACCGAAACTGTTGGAATCTTCAGATTCTAAAGAACCAAACTGAAACCTTACGATTCAAAGAAACCGTAGGGTTCCACAGTTCCAACCGGAATCATAACGGTTTAAGTTGGAACCGTTTACTAATGGCTACTAGCCGGCTCCCTGCCAAATATATATTTTTAAAATAACTACATTACTCTCAATAACATTAATAACACGTCTACTTTTAGGGATAATTTAGCTATCACAAAATTAACCAATAATTTATAAATAATGGCCATAATTCATTTGTCTACAAACCAACAATTCTCACATCCTCGATTTTCTTAATTCTCTCATTCCAATTCTCTCATATTTTCAATTCTTCAATTGATTTAATTTTACAATTCTTTAATAATAACAAAAAAATGACAATCTCATATGAGAACATTATGTCCAATGTCTCAACCCAAGAGAACTGCCAAAGTGTTGGTACACAAAAAAATATAAGTTAAGTTTCGATCTTCTGATATTTTTAAAATTCATTTTCATTTAGTTGAGACTGAAAATAAAGATTCAAGAGCAATATGCAACTATTATGGTGTATTTTACAAATTTATTGGCGGATATGACAATATGAACAAGCACTTGAATAAACATCATGCCACTTAAATGGACTTGATACAACACAAATTCAAAAGGGCATGTACGCTTCCTCTAGTAGAGGTACAAGTTCTTTTGATTTATTTAAATATATTGATACTAAAAATAGAGAAAAAATTGTTAAATTTACTTGCATGACACATCTTCCTTTAAATTTTGGTGAAAAATTACCATGACTAATTATTGTAGAAATGTTTTAAATCTTGCTGCTTGTAAAATACATAGAAATACAACAAAACAATAAAATTTTAAATTATATAAATATGGTAAAATTATTTTAAATGAATTATTTTATTAAAGGCTGACTTTTTATTTGTTCTGATATTTTGAATGACTATTGGTAAACATACTCATATATGAGTATGACTTGTTATTTGATTGATGTATAATGAAACATGTAAAAACGACTTATTGTATTTAGAGTTTTTGATAAGCAACTTACTGCCTATAGTATTTATAGAATGATTATAGTAATTTTTAATTAATATGATTTATTAAGTAAAATTTTAACAATTGATTTTGACAATACATCTGCAAATACAACATCAATTAGAGAATTAAAAAAATATGTCAACCAAATTTGAGGCCGATTTTTTCATGTTCGTTGCACATTTCATGTCTTTAATTTATGTGTTCAAGATGGTTTGACAGAATTAGAAATTCGCATGAATCATATAAAGACTGCATTTAATTGTATTTGGTCATATTATAATGTTATGAGAGAATAGACCAAGTTTTATAAATTAAGTGATGTTAAACCAATAAAATTTTCACGAAATGTTCCAACTCGTTGGAATTCAACTTATTTTATTTTAAATCAAGCTTTTGTTTACAAAAATATATTATGTAATTTTTTCCCCAACATGGTCAACAAATAACATTTTTTCTTAGTCAATGGGATGTTTGTAAAAGAATTTTAGATATTTTTTAAAGTTCTTAATAATGCAACAAATATTTTTAGTGGTTTTTATTATCTAAAAATATATTTATTTCTTGTTAAATGTTTGAATATTGTCGGTACTATACATATGCATGCTGGAAAATTCAAATGTTAATAATATTATTTTATTTGAAGCTATTACTGTAATGAAAAGAAAATGGTTGACTTGTTTTAAAGATATTTTATTATTTTATCTTATTGCTGCAGTTTTTTATTTTAAATTTAAATTATAAGGTTAGAATGGTGGTTTACAAACTTGTTATGAATTTTTAGAAATAGAAGATGAAATTAATGTTAGAAAAATAATAGATGAAGTAAAAAATCATTTAATAGAATTATTTAATGATTATGTCACTAGATACAGCTTGTAATTAGTAGCTCAAACTAGTAGCCAACTCGTACCGGATTCAAGACTTAGCATAGGTGATCATTGGTTACTAAAACGAAATCGACAACAGAAGAAAACCACGACTAACAACCTAGAATTAGATAATTATTTATCAATAAATTTCGAGTTTCCTGCTGAAAGTGTTGCCGGTAAAAATTTTCAACATCTTGACTAGTGAAACCAACATCAAAATATCTATCATATTTTATATATTATTGCTATAGAGGTGCTAACAATACTTGTTTCCACCGTTACGGTTGAACAAACCTTCAGCTTGGGAGACAATATTTTAGAAGTGAGACGTTTTTCGTTACATCCAAACACCTTAGAAGCAACCACATGAGTCGATGATTGGACTAGAGCCGAACTAAGTCAACAAGAAGATACCACCGATGATTTTTAAAGATTTGTTCAACAATGCATCTGCAACTGAAAGAGGAATATGAGCTGAATGATTAACAACTGGAACATATAACGATGATGAGTAAATAATTATAATGAGGTTAACTATCTAAAAAATGTAATGAAACTATATGATATTGATTACTCTCACCCCAAGAGAATACGTATGCAGTTTAAGTTTTTATAAAATTAAATTCAAGCTCTTTTATTTTTAATTTATGTTTTTTATTTAATATAATAATTTTTTCATTATTTGTATCTGTTAATATTAATAATATTTTATTTCTATTTTTTAAAATGAATTTTCAATTTTTTAAATTAATTAAAAAAAGAACCGGAACCGTCCGGTCTAGTTCTGGTCTGATTCTAATTTTCGGTTCCATAATCTTGTAGATCCGGAATCGAACCGGTGGCTAAGTCTAACTGATGTGGATGAATGTAGTAACTTATAAGAGTTCAGCTTTATATATATGAATCATTGTTTCGAGTGTTAGGAGAGATAAATATAATAAAATATATTTGAATTTGCCTTCCCCTTGTCTTTGAAAAAACATTCAAAATATTTTTTGTTCATATTAATAGAGATTGATTAGCTTTCAAATATCTAATTAAAAATAGAGATGAATCGTAATGAGTTTGAACATCGTATCATATACTTGATATAACAAATCCTAATAATTTATATTCCTTTAGTTAAATCTATGAAATTTTAATATATTTGTATAATCAATTTTTTGCGCTTCCTATACATCTAGAATACACTTAGATTAATTCTAAGTTAAATAGTAATTTTTTCATTAATTTGTCCACAAGGGTCCAACCATTTTCACAAATTTCAATAAATGAGTTGCATTTGCATGATCCCTGCCTCCGCGATATTAAATACGTACCTCATTTTTTTCTTCATGGTGACAAAATGACATCATTCGATAATCTTTCTCCTTCATTTTTTTTTTAATTTATTTTTATAAGTTTCATTTTTTAAGGTTGTAAAAAATGTGTAAAGTGTAACTAAATTCTTGCATTAATGAAATAAATTATATCTTAATTGCATTAATGACACTATCTTAAGTTTTTAATTAAATTCTTGCATTAATGAAATAAAAAAGGAAAAAAAATATGGGAAAAAAAAATTGATTGGCTAATTCTCCTTAGATTAAGGAGAAAGCTTTTAGGAATACAAACTTTACTATGTCTATATATATAGACATATAGATATAGATTTTCCTGTCATTATTATTTAGAAATATTAGGATGTAACGTTTTATTAAAATGTAAGACTTCATAGTAAAATGTGAAATTTATAAAAATATATTAGTAAAATGTTATATCCTACATTTTTTCATATCCATTTATTAATGTGAAATTTATAAAGATATATTAATAAAATATTATATCCTATATTTTTTCATATCCATTTATTATTTTTCAATTTCTCTATTTTTTTTTAACACTTCTCTCTGTCGTTTTATATGAATATATTGTTTTATCTCAATAGTAAGTAACCAAACTAGGCCATATTATAATTGCAAATACTGACAAAAATAGCATCGGAAAAAATGTCTACTATCAATACTCTGCTCCTAAGCAACAGTAAACATGCCTGAAAACCCAAACGAGGCCAAAAGTTTGTTAGGCCAAGAACAACAATTAGCAACACATTTGGTAGTCAAATTCAAATCTGCCTCGTACCAAGTAGTTCCTTTGTTTCCTCATCCTCGTCTATTCCATCAGTTTTCATGCGGTCCAAAAGCTCAACCACTTCCTTCCCATTTTTTATTTTTGCCTTTATCAACGCATGATACATTTGCCTGTTCATCGGGATGACAGACTTCAGCGCAGCCACAAAAGCTTCTACATCTTGATCGGTTGCTTCTTCACCCAGCTTACTCAAAATGCTTGTAATCATATTCGGGTTGGGTTTCCATCCTTTGCCTTCCACATATACAGAGAGGGCAGCCTTCATGCACTCCAAACCTTGCTGTGTCTTACCTGCTTTGACGTAACCTGCTGCAACAACTGCCCAACTGTTTGGGGTGGTAGCTTTTCCTTTCTCCGCCAAGTCTTCCAGAATGGCTTCTGCTTTCTCAATCAATCCATCATTACAATATCCAATAACGACTGCATTTGGTACGCGAGTATCATAAGAGTTGCCAGATGATTCCCACTCCTTTAGCACTTTCTCAGCTTCTTCATGCTCACCAAGCTTCATCAAAGCTTCCAGCATGGTGATATAGTCCCTGTTGATATACCTCTTACAAGCTGTTTTCTCTAAATCCCACAATCTCAGGACCTCAGACCTATTCCTTAAACCTGCATAGAGGGATATCAGATAGTTATACCCAAGCCCATTTTTCTGCTCTAGTCTCTCTTCTGCTTTCTTCAAAACATCTAATGCTTTATCAATGAGGTTAGCTTTGATGTAAAAATGGCCAGCAGAAGCATATGTGCTCCAGTCCATGACAATGTGAGGTTGGCTCTCCATCTCTCTTAAGGTATTTTCCATTCCCTCAATATCAGATCTTGCACCATAGGAATGTATGCAGAGTCTGTAGCTGAAGTTGTCGGGAGAGACCTTTTTTTCCTTCATCTCATTTAGCACATCGAGGACCTTCTCATACTCGCCGGTTTTTGAGTAGAGGCACATGATGTCATTATAATTCAGAGCCGATATTGCAAAACCCATCTCCTTCATTTTCTGGAAATGGGAAAGAGCCTCGTCAGTTTGGCGCTGTCGCACATAACAATTTAGAAGAGCTCCATATGTCTGATAAGTTTTCTCATCATCCTTCAAGTTATTGAAATAGCTTTCTGCAGAAAGGAATCCATGGACCCTACCAATCAAATCCAACTGCACGGCATGGTCACTTGGTGCAAAAACACAAATACCTTTTCTATTCATCCAATCAGAAACCTGCAACCAACAAAAAAGCCAAGCAATAAATTACGAAGACTTGTTTGAACAGATATTCTCTTCTTGTGTATTTCTGCATTTTTTTATATAGCTCTCTAGAAGGCTGAATATTTGACAAATTTTATTCGAACAACATCCTGTCACTAACCACCATCTGACTGTTGATAATTGGGTGTCCAACTAGGTAATACAGTCCCCATAAGCACAGGTTCAAACCTAGAGTTAAGACATATGATTCAAATAGTGATACAAAATAACTGATGTTAACAACGATGCAAGACTCAAGGGCCAAAAAGAGATAGAGAAAGAAAGAAAAGAGAAATGCCTTTTATTCAAATATTATTTCAAAACCCTACTGCCTGTTTCTGAACGAAGATCAACTGTTACTTTGCTTCTACTAGGATCAGGTTACAATATATGCAAACCCCAGATACAGAATAATAGTGTATTACTTCATACTGTCTTGTTATCAACTTCCACCCATGGCCATAGCCCAGAGTCAGCAACAAAAGAATACAAACTCTAAATCTTATTGTGTTATTAACAAACCCTCCTATTGTCTCTTCATTTCCACAATATCTTTAAATCATAACATTTTTCACAATTGTTGAAAAATAAAACCCCACATCTTTATACCATTTCTTATTTTCTGCCTAGAAACTGCTACTTAAGCAAGTAATTTAAATTGGGTATCTATTCTTTAGCTAGGTTCATGTTAGCGATCAGGTTTGTCTCAACTCTCAAAAATGCAAAAGCAACTAACAAGCACCTTCAAAATAAAAATATCACAGCAACAACCTAACTCATAAATTTAAATTACAACCCAAAAGAATCCGAACCTCAAGGGCCTGAGAGAAACGCTTTCGCTGGCGAAGATCGCGAATAATGCGCTGAAGCTCCCCAACTCGAACCTTGTTCCCACTGTTGACCCATTTTTCCAGCTCCGGTTCGATTCTTGTGCTAGGATTACCTAAAGGACTGATTATTGAGTATAATGTCGCTTTGTTGACCCTATTTGTATAGTAAAATCTGTTAAAAACTACATTTTGGATCTGGGTTTTTGATAAGAGTTTCAATTTTGATATCATGCTTCTAGGGTTTTTCAACTCGTGTAGGGTTTTTGTTTCACAGAGAGATGGATTACATTAACAGAGAGTTTGTTTTATTGGCAGTTTGGCACGACAAATAAGAAAATGACAAGTCGTTCATTCAACGAATAGACGAACGACAAATCATTTAAAACAGCCTTCTACGTTCTCCGTTAAAACAGTATTTCAAATCTAACTGGTTTAAACGGCGATCATCTATTTTCCATTTGAAAATCGTCCCATTTTATAAAAGACTTTTTTTTTTCTCAATTTAATTTTATGAGTGATTTTTGAAAGACATTAAAGAATAAATTTTAATTTTTTTTAAGACAAAAAAATTTAATTTAAATTTTCTTAATATAAGTCACTGTTTGTCAGAAAATATTGATTGATAATATAAATTAACTTATAAATATTATTATAAACTAATTTATAAATTTATCAAACAATAAATTATACATAAATATTTTCGATTAATAATAAATTGTTTAAATTACCATCCATTTACGAATAAAAGACCAGTTCTGAAAACTAATGCAAGAGCCAAAGATAAGGCCGGTAAATCTGACCAAATTTTGTAGATTGTGATGAATTTGTTTGCTTGTGGACATGCGGGATATTAATTATTAAGCGCATATAAAAATTTTGCGATCTAATATATATTTTAAGCCTAATCGACGGTTCTGTGTATATGTCCAATCGGAAGTTGGTGAAAAATTAATTAGGAAGTGTATAATCTATATCTATATATTTATTATAAAATCAAATCAAATAGAGATTCTTCTTTAATTCAATAAAAATAGCAAAATTTATTTAATGTTCTTTTTAAATTAAATCAATATGAAATTTATTTAATGCACCAAATAGAGTTTTATCTTTAATTGAAGAGAAATATTGAGTAAAATTTATTAAATGCTTTTTTTTTTAACTAAATAAATATGAAATTTATTTAATGCTCCTTATATTTAAAAATATACATTTAACTAAATAAATTTGAAATTTATTTAATGCATATTGTATATAAAAAGATACATTGAACTAAATAAGTATGGATATAATTTATATTTAAAAAGATAAATTGAACAAAAACTTGTTGTGATATTTTTGAATCGTACCGCAAGTGTACGGTGTCAAGTTTTAGTATAAATGAGTTTAGAGTGTCGAACCCACAGAGATTGTGTTAACTCGCACTAAGTACTACAATTGATAATCCTAACTTTATTTAGAAAACAATTAATAAAGATTTTAATAATTAAATAAAATATACAATATTTAGATAGGAGGAACTAATACGATAGAGATTCTGGATCCTGATTTCACCTAGCTGTCTCCTATGTATTTTTCATGCCAATTAATCTTTGTTCAGTTATATTATTTATAAGTCAAGATCCTAAAATATTCACTCCCTCTCTCGAGTGCCGAGTGAAAATATTATCAACTATAGACTTCGATATCTCTATAAAAATCAAATAGTTAACAACTCATTACGATTTGTGATTCTATGTTAACGACTTCAAAGGACTACAGATTCTCTCGAACTCTATAAAATCCTAGGCTATATTCTCTAGATCTATTCAAAATCCCCTCTCTCGAGTGATAGATTCTAAACATTCATCATCTCAAATTGTGGCCAACAATCAAGAAGCATTAAACTCAAAAGAATATAAATAAATCAATAAAACTTCATAACAAAATCAGTAATTAAAATTAAGGTTCAAGCATCAATTACATCATTCTCCAGAATTAAGGAGTAAATTCATGACAAAAGATAAATCAATAAATAATCAAGCCACGAATCTAATGGAAATCATTAGAGTTTTAAGAAAGAAATAAGAAGATAAAACCTGAATTGAATCTCTTCCTCTCCGGATGTCACAGCCTTAATCTCCTCTTGTCGCTCTTCAATCCTCTCCTTGGATCTCTAAAAATATGTGTTTATGTGTTTTGTGCTCTGTATTAGCCTCCTCTTGAGTGTTGGATGTAATGTTATATTTATAGTTGAGTCTGGGAGTCTTTGGGTGGCATTAGGATTATTAAAAACCCTAAAAAGTGAATCCTGGAACGTGTAGGTTTTCTTCCGGATCATTGTGTAAGTGGGCGCCGCGGCGCAGAACTTTCGGGAAAATGTATGAGTTTGTGTTTTGGGAAGGCGTCGTGGCGCCTGCACATTTAATTTAACTGGCGCCACGGCGCCAGTTTACTTCTAATTTTGAGGCGCCAAGGCGCCCTTAATTTTGGTCATGATGGCGCCTTGGCGCCATTGCTAATAATGGTAATGGCGCCTTGGCGCCTTTGCTAATAATGGGCGCCGTGGCGCCTATTCCCCTGGAATTTGTATGGGGTTTGTGGCGCCTCGGCGCCATTCTTTCCTGCTCGTCCTGTGTCTTCCCGAAAGTTCCCAAAACACGTGCAATTATTCCCCGATCCATATATTAATGCTCCTATAAATAAAACATAAAATAAATTATAAATCATATTAAATATCTCGAATTATAACAAAATAATAAGCTGAGAATGCCATAATAAGTGGGTATAAACCACACTTATCAATGATCCTTGCAATTAAAATCATATTTTGAACTAAATAAATATGAATATAATTTAATAAGCTCAATATTTTAAAAACAATTTTACATGAACATGAACTAAATTTAAATTCAAATTAATAAGCTCGATATTAAAAAATAATTATACATGTGCATGAACAAATTTTAATCAAATACTATAATTAAAAATATATATCAATTGAACTAAATTTAATATGCTTAATATTGTAAAAATAATTGTACATGTATATAATAACAATGTGTTCAATGTATTACTCATAATAGATTATATGAGTATCTTTATCAGCATAATGCATTCAATTTTATTTTTACTTGCTATCTTCCACGTTTAAATACTGGGTTAAAGACATTCTATATCAAGATGATAATGAATGTTTTTTATTTGGAGAAATGATATATGTACTCTATTTTGTACTAACGATTTTCACGAACGACAGTAGTCACTGCGTTTTGGTGAAATGTCTTTATTCAAGAATTGTTTTATATTGATTACCAAACATCTCCAAGTTATAAAAAAACAAACCCTAACCCCCAAATCAGACATTTCACCCCAAATCTATAGTCGTTAGTCATCTCTTTCTCCAACTCAAATTCGTAGCTGCCTGTAGTTACTTTATATCTATAGTTGTTCAGTTTGATTCTGTGATGAAATGAACTAGAACTTGTGAATTTGTTTGTACATAACTAGGAAAAACTGAGGAGCTTCAAAGACTGTTTTGTCGCGTTTCTTGTTGTTGTATGATGATCGCGGGTTTGTGTTGGGTGACTAGGTAACTTAACTTGATGAAAGCTTAAAAAGGCTTATAACTTATTATTTTAAGTTGATGAGTGCATGCTTTACTTGAAATTTATTATTGAAGTAGTCATTGTAGGTAACAGCAACAGTAATGGAATAAATGGAGTAGTAACTGGAGTAGGCAGTGTATATTTAATTTGGTTTTTTTTTTGAAGTTGTTTCATTTGCAAAACTGTGAAATATATTTTGCAGTGGATATGTAATCAAAACTGTGAAATATTTTTTTTTTTGAAGTAATCATAGGTTTAATATGAGTAGGATGTATTTGTTTATTTTCTATATTATTCCTATCTAAAGTTTATGTTATGATATATTTTGAAGTGCAAATAGCTGGACCAAAGAACGTAGGTAATAAAATTTGAAGTTGTTTCATTTGCAAAACTGTGAAATATATTCAACGATTAACATCCAATGAAGAATTTAGAAATAGGCAGTGTATATTTAATGTAGTGTTTGCTGCAACTTCAGTAGCTTTCCTGCTTCTTCATTACACTTACACCACTTGAGCCTTCACTTTCATTACAATTAGCATAAAAAATATGACCAAAGATTGGTGATTACTTTTTAACTTATTGTCGATTAAGTTGACTAATTTAGATCATTATAATTATGAAGGGAATAAATCGTTTTAATTATGTTTATATGAAAAAATAAACATATGGTACTGAATATTTCATACATTATGTTATCTATGTACTGTATATACATACATTGCATGTTGTATATGTCAAATGAAAAACAAATATGAAAACTACAGCTAGCAATTAAAAATAAATTATTTAATTAAAAAAATTATATTATTAAGAACACAAAGTAATTCAATATTTTAAAAACCCGCAAAAAATCCGTTGGGTACCAATGCGGGTTTGGTAATTTATTTTTATATGCGGTGCAGGTTTGGTAATGAAAATTAAAACCCGCAACGGGTATGGTGCGGGTTTGGTAATTTATTTACATATGCGGGTGCGGGTTTGGTAATGGAAAACCTGCACCATACCCTACCCACTGCCATCCATATGCTCTGTACACAGAACTGACGGATCCTTTCTTGATACACACATGATATCATGAGGATCAGTCCACACCCAACGAACATGCGGAGGTCTGATCTAAATAGATCGGTGACGTGACTACCATCAAAGTGTGGAGGATACCTCATATATCCACAGTGGTACCTCAAGTTGGAGGATCACTATGCTCACTCAACCGAGAAGATTCTTGTTGACGCTGGTGTACCATATATCAAGAATATTCGGTGAGTTGTTCAGTGTTTATCCGATATAAACACCTACGTGTCTATACGAGTCTCCCGAGACTCATGGTTCATTGAGAAACCATTAGAATCAAACATTCCAATATACTACATGTACCGGTCTCAACAGGTTTACTTACTGACCAAGTAATTGTAAACCTTGACCAGGAACAGTTAAAGAATGACACTGTTATGACACCACTCAATGTCAGTTGCGACGCTTTGCAATTGTATCATAACCAATCACTCTAAGGTCATTTACGTCTTTACCATATAATAAAAGAATTTATATTAAAGAAACTGTCTATTTTATTCATTAATAAAATATATATACAAGAGTATTTACAGGGAAATACATAAGAAATTGGCGCTCAGAGCACCAACCCTAACAATATGTGGCTTTGAAATTCGCAGGTAATGTCATACAACTCAAAACATGAACCTTCTTCTGGTCCAGACGACATGTAGGTTCGGTTTGGTCCCTCTTCAATACCAAACGAGTGAATGCTTTCCTGGCCTTCATCAGGTCCAGTCGACGGGATCACCTCCCAAGTGGCTCATAATAGAGTCGAGTGTTAGTTCTTTGACATTCATTTGGTCCAGTCGACATGTAGGCTCGATCTGGTCCCTCTTTGATACCAAACAGGTGAATGTCTTCCTGGACTTCATCAGGTCCAGTCAACATGATCACCTCCCAAGTGGCTCGTAATAGAGTCAAGTGTTAGTCCTTTGACATTCCTTTGGTCCAATCGACATGTAGGCTCGGTTTGGTCCCTCTTTGATACCAAACGGTGAGTGTCTTCCTGGCCTTCATCAAGTCCAGTCGAAGGGAACACTCCCCGATTGGCTCGTAATGGAGTCAAGATAAGTTAATAGACATTCTTCTGGTCCAGACGACATGTAGAATTGGTTTGGTCCCTCTTCGGTACCAAACGAGTGAATATCTTCCTGGGCTTCATCAGGTCCTGTCGACGAGCACACTCCCCAACTGGCTCGTGAATGAGCCAAGTTCTTGACATAGACCTTCTCCTGGTCCCACGACAAGCAGACTCGATTTGGTCCCTACTCGGTACCAAACAAGTCAAAGTCTTCTGAATCTTCGTCTAGTTCGATCGACTGGGGACATCCCCCATGGACTCATGACGAGTCAAGTTGTAGACATGGATTACACATGTCGTATGACTTATACCTTCCTGACTTCATCAAGTCCAGTCGACCGGGGACATCCCCCATGGACTCATATCGAGTCAAGTTGTAGACATGGATTACACATGTCGTATGATTTATATCCTGAATCTTCACCTAGATCAGTCGACCTGGGACATCCCCCTTAGACACATGACGAGTTAAATGGTAGACATGGACTACACATGTCGTATGACTTATATCCTGACCTTCATCTAGGTTCAATCCACTGGGTACTTCCCCAATGGCTCTTGTAGAGTCAAGTTCACGATCCTGACCTAATCTGGTTCAACCGACTAAACACATCCACGATGAACCATTTAGAGTCAAGTTCATAACTTGACATTCGTTTGGCAACATCAACGCTCGAGTACACCTACATCCAATGGTCTCGCTCAGGCGACACACGCGTCAAGTACTCTCCAAGCCATTGACTCATTGACTTAAAGAGTATGAGACAAACTGTACGGGCCAAATTTGGTCCAAGGGTAATTTCAATCTTTTGCTTCGGGCCCAATACTAAACTCACCCCGAAACCCCCAGCATAGATCCATGCCCAATTTGCCATCACAGAACTTGCACTAAAGGAAGCCCCAAGGTTTGATGTATATGAAGGCCCAGAGGTCCACAAACCAAGGCCCAATGAAATACCACATACCCAAACCATAATCAAGGCTCACCCTACGCCAGTCCACGTAACGCCGAGGCTCGTAAACTACACTCATAACTCCGCCATTATCAGTCTACAACGGGCAAACACAATAAACACCCCTCATGAAATCGACCGTAACCGACGCCCAACGGACAAGCAATCAAAGAGCAGTAAATACACACCCCCTCGAAGGTGTGTATATAAGCGAAGAGGATCCAGGAGGAAGAGACATGGAAGCTCTCATACTCATAGCATAAGAATACTCTCTTCATAGCTCTCAGCACCTCCCACCTACCGCCCTCACGGCAGCTCACGGGGATCAAGGTAATACATGACCTTGCTCATCTTTCTACAGTATTAGCATCTCATTTCCATCACTGACTTGGGCGTCGGAGTGCCTACGGCACCCACTACACCGGTGGGTAGTATCTCCACGCTCACCCTACCTTCTTTGTTTTGCAGGATCGCCAGTGACCTTCTACGAAATCTCGATTGTAGACCTCGAGCGAAAATCAGCGTCTACATCTAACATTTTTCATATTTTTATTTAACCGCTTTCATCTAAATTAACTCGCGCATTACGCGGGCTCTAAGCTAGTTCATATAAAATTATAAAACCATCGAATCATATAGAATCACAACTTTATGATTTTTTTTTTTTGTTTAAAAAGATAAATAATTATAAAATTAAGCGAGACGTTTAAAGTCTAAAAAGAAAAAATGAGGAAAAGAAAATGACGAGTTTTTTTACAAATCGGTTGATTTTCAAAAATAAAAAATCAAAGATTAATCGGACTAAAATCGATGATTTTCAATAAAAAAAATATATATATATACCAGTTCCTCGTTAAATTTGAGTTTAAACATCGGCATCGAATTTATGAAAATTATATTTTGTAGGGATCGGAGACCATCTTGTATAACTATCATACTATATGATAGAAATGATGTATGAGCTCACTATTAATATAATAAAAGGAGATGAGTGGTATTAGGAAAGAAAAACTCATATTTCAATGAGAAAGAACCCAATAAAGAGAGAGCAAGATTCTCAATTTACTTGTTGAGGTTGTTAATTTCACTCAACGTGAGAAGCTAATAAAATGACAATACACCTCTGCGATAGGAGGATGACCCGAAAAAGAGACCAAAGAGCTATATAGTACTGCATAGGATTGCTCTAATAGTCATGGTATGATGCGGGGTTGTAAAATGCTGGATCGGGCCCAATCTTTGCCATTCCCGGCCCGACTCGTGCCGTTCTGAATTGGCAAGTACACGCTAAATATCCCAGTTCGATCCTTGGCAGCAACATTTTTTTTTTTAATTTTTTTCTCTTATTATATATATATATATTTCACACAAAAACCCTAAATTCGATCCTTCACCTATTTCTCTTCAATCAAAGGGGAAAAAATAAAAATGAACCTTTCACTCTACAGGAAGCTCAATGTACGTTATTTATTTGTTTCCAAAGCAATTACAAGCCGTTTCTGTTCATCTACAGCATCAGCGGGAGAAATTCAATCCTCTCTGTACAGAAAAATTTCACCACTGGGTCACCCCAGCATCTCAATGGTACCGGTTCTTGATAAATGGTTCAAAGAAGGCAATCATGTGGACCCAGAACAGCTCCGACGTATTGTAAGGCAATTGAGAACCCACTGTCGTTTCAAACAAGCTCTTGAGGTCTCTTCTCACGATGTGTTCACTCTTTAAAATTCAAATGGGTTTCTTATAATGGCCAAATTGGCTTATTTGGAGTTGCTATTGCGTCATTCAAAAAACATAAAAATAAATTTGCTTTGCTCTTAGGTTTCTGAAAGTAACCAAATTTATTCTGTCTGGGCATTTTGTTGTATTGATGAATTTTCTTCTTTTATACTTTATAGTACGTGATGTGATGCTGCATCTCCGTGGAAATTGGATGATCCCTTAGCCTCTACTACGAGTCCTACTTATTCAATCAGATTTAATTCGTGCCCTTATCATTTGGTTCTCAGGTATCTCAGTGGATGACGGACAAATTGTACATTCCTCCTTCATGTGGTGATGTTGCTGCTCGGCTGAATTTGATCTTTAAAGTCCACGGCATAGAACAAGCGGAGAATTATCTTGGTAACATTTCAAAACATGTAAAAGGCATTGAGGCTTACACTGCTATGCTCAACTGTTACGCCCATGAGAAGTCTGTGGAGAAAGCGGAGATGATCATGCAGAAGATGAAGGATATGGATTTAGCAAAGAGGACTATTTGTTACAATATTATGATGAATCTATATTATAGCATGGGAAATCTTGATAAAATAGATGCTCTGTTGCTTGAAATGGAAGAAAAGGGCATCACTAGGGACCAATTTACTTTAGGTATCCAGCTCAGTGCATATGCAGCTGCTTCTGATATTGATGGAATGGATAAAATCATTAATATGATGGAATCCAATCCTCAGATGGTTTTTGATTTCAATCTTCTGGCTGTTGCAGCACATGGGTATATAAAAGTGGGCCTAGTAGACAAATCAATGACAATGCTGAAAAAGTTGGAGGTACTGATATCTACCAAGAGGAATAGCAAAGCAATCGAGCTGGTGCTCGGACTGTATGCAAAAGCTGGCAAGAAAGATGACGTGTACCGCATTTGGAAGCATTACGGGCAAACTAGGAAAGTATTCACCAAAGGCTATATGACCATGATAAGCTCGCTCTTGATGCTTGACGACATCAAAGGAGCGGAGAAGATATTTAGTAAGTGGAAATCAGAAAAATTGCGTTATGATATCCGGCTTCCCTGTTTATTGATTGATGCATACTGCAAAAGAGGTCTTTTAAATGAAGCTGAATATCTTATAAATCATGCAGAAAAAGAAAAATGTAGAACTTCTGTTGATGCATGGTATTGTTTGGCAAGAGGGTATCTCGAGGACAATCAGATCCCTAAGGCAGCCGAAGCAATGAAGAAGGCAATCTCAGTTTGTCCACCTGGATGGAAACCTGGTAAAGAAACTCTGGCTACCTGCGTGGAATATTTGGAAGGGATGGGAGACGTGGAAGGTGCCGATAGGTTCTTGAAGTTATTGATGGATGAAGGTATCGTTTCTGAATCTGCTCACAACAGATTGATGAATTACATAAAAGGGTGAGAAATGAAAATCTTATACTCGTTTATTAATAGAAACTGGCTTACTTGAGTTGGGGATTGCAAGTTATCCAAAAGCCAAGGCAGGCCAATGTCAATTGATATCCCTGTCATTTGCTTTCATTTACTTGCCATTGTTGCGATGGTATAAATATAATATTTTTAGTAATGTTTTCTGATCAATTGCAACTCTATTTTAAGCTCAAATCCGTGAGAGAATCACACGTATGTCGTTGATCTCCACTGCATCCATTATGGTCCCTGAATCTTTTGAGTATTAAGCCATTTATCATCATTTGATTTTGATCAATGTGGCTATTGTTTGGATAGACCTGCATTTCATACTTTTTATTGTTTTTATAATTATAGTATCCAATGTACAGGGTGGGTACTGTTAGTTCCATTTTTATAGGCAATGTCCGTGACAAAACAAGTTCAATTGAGTTGTAATTTATCTTCTAGAACATGGAGCAATTGGAATGGTTTTTGGCTGCTGTGCATCAGACATGTGTTCGTTACAACGTTCGAACATTGGCGTTAGTGCTGCGTTCGTTGTTTGGTTCGAACTTGTGGCGTTAGTGGCACGTTATCCATTGGGTTCGAACGGGATCATTCCAGAGAGCATTCGTTCGTGGTGCGTTCGAGTGGCATTCGAACGAGTCTTTCTAGTAGGCGTGTGTTCATGCAGCGTTCGAGTAAACGTTCGAAAGCCAGTCGCATCTGAACGCGATTTTGTGCCTTTTCACCTTGAAAAATCCTAGCTTTTCACCCTACCTATAAATATAACATGTAACCACCATCCCCAGTAGTTGAAACACTTTTTCCTTGAGCCTAAATCTCTCAAAGCTTTCAACCTTTTTTGGTTCCACCTTGAAGACTGTTTTCATTTTCTTGTCTTCTCTGTTAAAGGTGTGAATCATTCTTTAATAAACCTTCAACACAACTTAACTCAAAATTCCTAATCATTTAGAGTTATTTAGGAGGAAGTTTGGTAGTCGGAGTTCTGACGTCAGAGGTGATACAATCTACTCAGAGACTTCATAGGTTCTGAAGAAAACCGTGGGTCGCGGCTTGCAGTATAGAGGTACTTGAGTCAGTGGAGTTGCCACCGTAGGTCTTGACCATCGATGTAAGTTTTTCTATACATAGTGGATTGGGCTGGTAGCCGATATACCCGGGGTGGTTTTTTACTCGCACGAGTTTTTCATTTCGTCACCAAATTATTGTGTTGATTTTGTGTGGTTGATTTAATTTTCCGCAATTTATATTTCGCATTAAATTGATATTGTAGATTTTATTGTTGTTGGACATTGTGGTTGCTTATTGACATCTATGGGCACATTAATTAGGACTTATCTTGATTAATTGTGATTTATTCCGCACAAGGTAAGAACCTTAGGCTTATCGCGAATTTTCATGTACCATTTACATTTAAAAATTAGATAACTGGGAAAGTTAACTGGTAACTACTGAAAATCCAAATGCAGTGAACTTACTTTCTGGAGAAAGAAAATCAAAAGCATTGCAAATTATTCACCTTTTTTACCATAAGCATGCAATTGAGAATCTGAAATTTTTTAATGAAAAAAAAAAAAAAAAAAAAAAAAAAAAAGGAGGAGGAAAAATCTTGCTCATTTCCATATCCTTACAGTTATAACATCCCCTTAGCCTGTATAATAAACTCAGCAAAACACCATACAATTACCACCAAATACATAATCAAGAATCTGATATTTGGATTTTGTAATAATGAAGAAATCTTCTAATTTTAGAAATGTTTTAACTACATAATCCTGAACAAATCCTCCAATTACTAGAGTATCCCCATTTGCCTATTTATATAAACTCAATTTTAAGTCCATAGACCATACCTCACCACAGCAAAACAAATCCTCCCACCCAACAAGCAATGCAGAAACTGCACTCGCAAAGCAATAGCCTTCAAAATTCCTTCCTCCACCACAGCATGTGTGTGTTATGATCACAACAAGATCGTTGTTCTTGGCATTTCAAAGAGAGGAGCTCCCATGGCCTTATGCAGAAACGCCCCTGTCCAGGCATTCGAGTCCTTGTATGTCTCTAGCAAATCCTGGAGAAATTCATATAGGCTGGTTGAATTGATTCGAATTTTACTGAAATGAAACAACTGTAGCCTATATGACATTGCTGAATCCCTGGTCAGCCTTGCTTTACAGTGGAGAAGTGTTACAAGTGAATTTGTGCATTGCATTATTCGCTTTGTGATTGGCTGATGTGGCATATTTAAGGCTTTCGAAAAGCATGGGGCGGCTTTCCGTTTAAACCTTCTTCTTCCATGGAGGCAGCTGTGGCCATGTGTCAGTGTACTGATGTTTGGAGTTTATGTTAAACGAACAAGTTTTCCTGCTGAAAGGAAATTGTGAATCTTATGTATGGATTTTATGTAATATGTTAATATATGATTGTCTGAATATAAATTATTAAGAGAAAAAAGTTGTTATTTGTAAATTGATATCTGTCTTTTGATGCAAAATAATTATTAAAACTATTTGAAATCCCTTGGATAATTTAGGCACCGAACATATATTCTCTTTCACTCCTTAATTACATTGTTAATTGTATAATTAATTGATCGAAATTGTATTAGAGTAATATTACGTTTTTTCCCCTTAAATTTTAGGAGTATGATATGTTTACGGAATTGATATATAAAATTTAGTTGTATTATCGTTGATGTTGCTGCTTGACATGCATGCCATGATTGTTGGAATTTTTCAAAATATTTGTTATTTTTAAATATTGCTATATTAGATTGGCATTCGAATGAGATATAAATCATTCGAACAAGATACGAACGATTCATTCAAAGGTCTTCTTGTTCGAACGAATCTTCTAGCAGTTCGAACAAGTAGGATCAAGTCGAAGTTCGAACGAAAATATGATTTTCATATTTTAGTTTTGAACTAAAAAATGACTTAACTGAAATAATACATTCTAAGTAATAAGACACATATTTAAATAGTGTCATTTAGTTATTAGAATGCGTCTTTTCATTTGAATTACAAATGAACAGTTGTATTCATTTATTTTAAATAATGTCTGCAACTATTCACTTTTATTTAAATTTAAAGGGTTATAAAGCTTAAAAAATTTCAATTTTAAGTTTTTTTTCTTCATTTTCTGCATCACAGTCTATGAAATACAAAGAATGATCTTGATTTTCGTGATACAACCACATATCATTAACAACATTCTCAAAGAAATTTTACATATCATCCCTAGTGATTTTGTAATTTTCTAATCAGGTGGAGGGAATATTTATTGAAAAAACAATTACGTATTTGAGAATCATCAACAGTGAAATTTCCTTCAATTTGATTAGTCACCTGTACTATAGTGGCAAAAAGAACAATTATTAATTAATAGGCGAGGCTATTTTAAATGAAATTTTTTAATTAAAAATTTAACACATATTTTGAGTTATTTATTTCACGTAATTCAATATTAATAGTGTATATTAAAAATTAAAGTAACATTTAATAACCATATTAGATTACATGAAATTAATTATTTAAAATTTGTGTCAAAAATTCATGAATAAATAGCCTAACTAATACGGATAAGTAATTGATCAGTTGCAGGTGGAGACTTTTCAAAATATGCTTCGTTTTTCATTTTATTATTATTCTGTAAACGAAGTTTGAAAGTTTACCTTAGCCCTATATAAAATCTAATCAAAACGGTCGTATTATTCCTCAGCCCTATATAAAATCTCAAGCTTTGCCATCATAAATATTAAATAATTAACCACAGAAACTTTGAACAACACAGAGAATTTGTTTCCGAAATCCATATATAATGTTTTCAAGTTGTATTCAAATGCTGAATGTGCAATCAGCATAACAAGCTCGTTGTTTTTGACGATTCAAGAGAAAATCTACAATACAACAGAGATATCATATCATTCATGCAACAAGTCAAACATCAATTGCCACGTATGTTAAAAAATTAAAAAACAACTAAAAAATATGTATTAAATTATGCATGTCATTTTCTTTAGTGGTTTCACGTCAATCATATTTTCGTTTCACCAAAGAATTACTCGGCAATTCAATTAACACCGAAATATTAAGAAAGTCAGGATGCATAACAGGGCGGCACGTGGCCTCAAGTTAAAATTTACAATCGAGAGGGGGACGTGTAAGCAGATTTAAATGTGAATGTATTTATATGGGCTCTGATTTAATCATCAGGGCCCACTTTTATTTGGACTCAGAAAAAAAAAAAGGCCTGTTTTGAAAGAAGATCACCTCCTATTTTTTGTCTTCCCTAGAATTACCATTTTTAAAAAATGAAAATTATTTTGCAATAATTTTGCCAATATCATTACTCTTTTTTTTTTCTTTGTTTTATTTAAATGAAACCTGACATATTATTAGAATGGTCATTATGTTTTTTTTTTTTTTTCTAAAAGAATGAATTAAAACATTTGAATATTAGGGTGATGATAACAACCACATCGTGTAGATTTAATTACATTCCAAATTATTAATTATACATCGTCGGTGGCCTTGGTTTATTGAAGTTCATCTTTGGTGGGATTGTTCTAATATTCCATCCATTGAACAGTCATAGTGACAGCAAGAAAATCTTGACCCGGCCTGAATGAGTGGTTCGAGTCGGATTTATAGATATTGTTTATGATGGTTTTCAGCTCCCAAGAAGTCGGAATCTATAGAAATTGTAGAATGGAGATTGCAATTCATGGGTAAAAGCTCAAGATCATTATGAAGAAAATAGGTCAGACAGAGGGATCGAAGCCCGATATAGAGGTTCGATGTGGTCAGGTTCGAGGTGGTCAGTCTCGAAAGCACTAGAGCACTTGTGAAGATTGACCTGAGGTGTTTAGGTCAGGTCTAACATCAGACTCTCAGGGCAGCCTCGACATTCAGAGTCTCGTGCCAGCCTTTGAAGTCAGAATCGACTCAGCAGATCAGACCCGGTCGAAAAAAGGAAAGGAGATCAGACTAAACACCGTGAGTCTTAGCACACCAACTATACCCATTAGTAGATGCAATGAAAAGATGTTAACATGCACCCTTTCAAAATCATACTATTACAATCGATAGATATTGACAATCTTTTTACGTGCACCCTTTGAGATTTTAACATTGACGAGTTGCAACTTGCAACTTCATGTAGAAATTAATTAATAATATTTTAAAATTTATAACGCTTGTTCAAAATTGAAAATAAAAAATCAAAATTTATTTATAATAATATTTTCACCTTTACATCACGTCCAAACGAATCACGTAAACATCTCACATATAACACATTATTATCTCATATAAAGTGTGGAATGTGAATATATATAAAATGTGTTAAAACACATTGTTATTTTTTAACATAAGATTAAGTGTAGGATAAAAGTAGTACACAAATTTTACTCATTCATTACATGTGAAAAAGGAGAAAGTAATGATTCCTTTGATAGCGATATAAATCCAAGTGGGTAGTTTTAATTTGAAAAAAAATCACACTATGATAGTGATTATAGAGTAGTTTCTTTTCCTTTATTGGTAATCGAATAAAGTCGGCTGCTTTAAATTCGGGATAATATAAAAAATTAAAAGTAAATTATTAAAAGAAGCCAATTTTAGGGTAGATATTCATATGCCTATCGAGCTTGCATTACTTTTTAGCCTCTCCTTTTTCCATTTTCACTTAACTATTTAAAAAGAGTAAGGCAAACATATAAAAGTTTAATTATATAATTCATACTTGTTTACGTAATTTTCTGCCCGAAGAAATGTGTAAGGTTCAAATCTCCTGATACAAAGTCCCAGCAAAGGGTGTTTGATTAAGTAAATAAGCCTTCAAGGGGCACAAACACACAAATTATAGATTCTAAAACTATGAAATAAAATAAGTAAATAAGCCTTCAAGGGGCACAAACACACAAATTATAGATTCTAAAACTATGAAATAAAAAATAAGATGCTCGTTTGAGTCTTCATTTGATCGGGGTCTCAAATCTTCGCATGAGTGAGCCTTTTATAGTGGAACTCGTAAACTGCTCTGATGGTTTCGGTCCGTAACTTCCCTGCAACTGCTGGGTTATGCCTCCAACCGTTGAGTTGTGCGCCATAACTGCCTGATTGTGGGGGGAAATGTCTAACTGCAGTAATCGTGGGATCAACTGCAGCATGTGTTCGATCGTCATGAGTCCTTTTGTCGTTCTAATCGTTGTTTCGGTCGTTCTGAGTCCTTTGTCGTTCTAATCTCTATGTCATCTGGTGATTGCTCTGATCGCTCTTCCCTTCGTCGCCCTGCTTGCCATTGTTCTTTACTCCTTCGCTCTAGGGTGATTTCGCTCTATAGTGATTTTCTTTTGTCAATAATTATCCCTCAAATTCACCTTGATTGAGTTGGAAGTGAAATCAGGGTGAATTTCTTGATGTCAGGGTGATAGACACCGGCCTACAAGTCCTCACCCCATTGTTTGTTAGGCTGCCCTTTGCGTTCCCTATGCGAGCCCATCACTTCTTCAATAAATACGCAACATTTCCCAACACGTTTCATCATGACGCCCATTAATGAGCCATTTTTCACGTCATTTCAGTGTCTCATTTCTTTGAATTGCGTTACGATACCTGTCTACGGCGATTTTACAATTCCTTCCTCATTCTCCCGCACGATTCTGCCCTAATTGAAGACTTGCGCTCTTTCTTCTCGTTCGGGGGAGACCACTACACTAATTGAGGACTGGCCCGATTGGCATTCTTTCTCACCCTCGGCTGACTGGCTACCCGACCGATCTTTCAATACTGCGAAACCGGGGGGTGCAGTACCTTCCCATAGAGGAATTCTGCCAACCGCTGCTAACAGATGTAACCCGTCCACAACATTACATTCCATTCCACAACTTAACCTGTGTGGATGGCCGTTGGCTAACCTTCTTACATTTCATTCCACAACTCATTAAGGAAAAGCTTTTGTTTCCGACAACCCATTTTCCATACAGATCTTTTCTTTTTCCGGCTCTGCTCTGCTCCTTCCGTTCCTACCCCCATCCATCTATTCTGCTATTGAACTATTCACCAATCTACGGTCTCTACCTCCCACTATCGTCTTACTATGTAAGTCGTTTTTCGTCGGTTCCTCACATACGGTGCCAACTGTTGACGGCTGATTGTCGTCTCAGGGGGCAATATGGAAATGCCATTCCCGGGACAAATCCTCCCCAGTGTTCTAAAACGCGGATTCTAGGCGCCGCGTAGTCGCTCGGCGGCACCCTGCCACGGCGATTACCACCAAATCGTTGGTGGTAGTCGCGCGGTCGACTGGTCGGCGTTAAATCGACGCCTAGGAGTCGATTTCGCCGCCAATCGACCGCCCAAGCGCCGATACACGGCCGCTGATCAGCCGTGTATCGGCCATAATTTTTTTACAGAGACGCCTCCAAAACGACGTCGTTTTGGAGGGTCTTCTGACCCCCAAAATGACGTCGTTTTGGGGGGCAGTTATAATAATAATAATAAAAAACCTACTACGCCTAACCAGTAACCATTTCTCCCTTTCTGCCTCGATTTCTCTCTTCTCTTCTCTTCAATTTTTCTTATTAATACCCTATGTCGCTCTCTTCTCTTTCTCTAGTGCCATCTCCCTCTCTTCTCTCTGCGTGCATCTACTTCATCACGATAAGATTTGATTTTTGTGATTTTTTTTGGAATAGTCAACAACATTACTTATTTTACTATTAATAATGATGTCTGTTAGTATTTTACTCTAACAATTATTTATTGTGGTTATTAATTAATACTTTCCAATTTTAGTATTTTACTATTGTATTAGTATTAAACTATTAATTTTTTTGAATAGTCACAATAACAATTGTATTAGACTAGTATTTTACTATTTTAGTATTACTTGTAGTTATTAATTAATAATGCCTATTAGTATTTTACTATTGTTAGTTAATTGTAATTTATATGATTTGATCCATTTGGATTATTTATGAATTAAGATGTTGGAAAATATTCGATTTTTAACTGTTTGCCGACTAATTGCCTAGGCACCGCCTAGGCGCCCTAGGCGCTGGGTCGCCGCCCGCCTAGCCCCTAGCGCGTTTTAGAACACTGATCCTCCCTCAATAGTGAATTTATTTGGTTATCGGGAACCAAGCCAAGAACTAACTCGGCCGACCTGTTTTGAGTAGGGTCGGCGTATGGCCGAGCAGGTGAAATAGGTTACATTTGTTATTTTTCTATTGTTTACAAGCTGTTATTTTGAGCATCCTCTTTAACCCTCCCCTTTATATACTTTTGCAATTGACGGGCTCTCTGCCCTAGGCCTAACCTTGCCGAAAGTAAGCCTGCAGCCTGATGGTTATGTCATATCAACTCTGTTTTTTCCTCTGCCACACGCAACAATAATGGTAACAGCCTGGACGGTGCTTTTGGGGGATAACTCGTATTGAAACATGTAAAGGAAAATAATAGATTTTAGGTTTTTTTTTTTATTGCCAAATGATTGGCCAGATAACCTGCCGAGCTTCCCAAAATCACCTCTACTCTGGCCCGAGTTGATTTTGAGAATGGCTTGGCCGATCTAGTGAAGGCTGATTCTAAGATGCTGAGAGAGTGGCGAAACCTGAGGGGAAGTTCTCGCTTCTGAAGAATTCGTCTGACGAGCTTTAGCGATCTTCGGCCATCCAATAATTATGTAATAATGTATGACGTTTCATCGTCCAGATGTTGTATTTTTTGGGACATTTTTTTCCTGTATTAATAAAAATACATTCTTATATTTCTTAGCTTTGTCTTTATTGCGAAGGACATTACGTTCTCGTGCTCCGATAATGAGGGCACATATTTTTTCAAGTATGTACCGTTTATCGCCCTAACATGCACTTTTCCATTCAAGTTTTTTAAATGATAGGTCCCGTTTGGCAATACGTTTTTTTTACCTCAAACGGACCTTCCCAATTAGGCGATCATTTGTCATATGTCAGATATTTGGCACCAAGTGGCAATATAGTTTTCCACACTAATTCGCCCTTTCTGAACGATTTAGCGATGACTCTCTGATTATATCCCTTGGCCATTTTTTTCTTTCGCGTTTTCAAACGATTTATGACATCGCATTTAATATCGTCCAATTTCAATAACTTTTGGATCATTGTTTCGTTGTAGTCTTCCCTTGTCAATTCATTTTACAACATTACCCTAGCGAATTCAATATTAACTTCCACTGGTAATACGGCCTCTTGACCATATACTAATTGAAATGGCGTGACCGAGGTACTCGTTCATGGTGACGTCCTATATGCCCATAGAGCCTGACTCAAACACTAGTCCCATCGTCTGACATTGTCCATTATCATTTTCCGAATCAACCCTTTAAGGGTCTTATTGGACGATTATGCCTGACCATTTGACTGGGGGTAATATGGAGTAGTGTTTACTAGTCGGATCCCATATTCGGCAATAAAATTTTTTACCATCTCGTCATTTAACGAAGTACCGTGATCCACCATTATTATTTGTGGTATACTGAATCGATGAATGATTTGATCATTCACGAACTTGATAATTTACTCTTGAGATATCTCCACTACCAAGATTGCTTCCACCCATTTGGTAAAGAAATCTGTAGTGACGATAATGAAGGTGTGTCTCTTACTAGATGCAGGATATATTTTTCCTATCAAATCCATCGCCCATCCCATGAATGGCCATGGTTTAATGACATGGACCATTTCGATTGTTGGTGCATTCTGAATGGGTCCTTGCTTCTGACAAGCAACTCAACCCTTGGCATATGATATGCACGACTCTCCCATTTCCGGCCAATAATATCCGCTCTGTATGATCAACCACCTCATCTTTATTCCGGCCTGGTGAGCTCCACAAACACCTTCGTGTATTTCGGCCGTAATAGTTCTGGATTTCGATGGCCCCACACATTTCAACAACATACCGTCTTGGCGTTTTTTATATAACACATCCGCCGACATCACGTAGTTCAAGGCTTTGAGTTTCAACCTTCGATTTTTCCCATTTTCGGGTTGTCTTAAGAACTCTTTGATCTCTCTTCTCCAATCGTCTTCATCTTGGACCCTAACGGTCATGACATCCATCACCTTATTTCGTCTTATCAGGGCTGACTTGACCTTTTTCGCTCATATATATACCATCTATGCGTGTCTGTTTATACCTTGAGGGCGCTTGGGCCAAATTGTTGGCCACTTCATTCTTCATTCTTGGAATATGTTCTAGCTCCTCATAGTCAAATTGGTCTAGCAACTCTTTAGCTATATCTGATAGTGCCATGACTGATGGGCGCGGCATTTAAAGGCTCATGTTACCTGTTGGATTACTAGTTGCGATTCTCCTCTAATGGACACGTGTGTTTGTAACATCCCGCCTAGGCCAGGATGCTACCGGCAGGAGATAGGGGAACCCATCTCCATAAGCCTCTGATTCTAACGAAATTTCGGCATGATGTATTCGTAACATCATGCTACCTGGCCTGTAGCCAGCACCCATAAACAACAAAACACAACAATCTCGGCCTCAGGCCGTAACTCAAGGAACAAAAGTAAATACTTGGCCTCCGGCCAGAACTCAAAATAACACTAAGCTATTACAATACTTATACAAATGAGATACAAATTCAAAAAACCATACAAAGGGCCGTGGGGACCCATAACTCGACCCAGGACTCCCTTGACTGCAATTGGGGCGATCCACCGTCTTCAAAGTTTGCACCAAACTTCAGCTACTGACCTGCAAAATTACAACTGAAAAGGTGTGAGTCATATTGACTCAGTAAGTAACTATGCTCTATTACTTAAGCGTCAAACACATGCAAAGGCTGAGTTACATTTCTGTGTTAACTTAAGTTGTCTGAAATAATCATGTATAATCTTAGCATTTTCATATGTATATGTTTACATACTGTTTCTATGTCACTGTTAACAATGACAACCCACCAACGCTTCCGCTGCGCTACTCTGATATCTTTCTTCTCTGCTATTCACTCTTTACTAATTTAGTTTGGACACTTAATATAATTAACGTTCTTTTATTCCATTGAAATATCATCAAATCGGACTTATGAGATATCCTTCTTATAAATCTTCGTTACTCAAACTTCAATCATGCATATATATATATATATATAAATACAATTCTATCATCATGTTTTATTATTCATAAAGAACATTTCTTATGTAAACATATAACTCGTACAAAAATAAATATAAACATGATAATGTTATCGGACATCAGCATCAACTACAACATCTCATATGATTTTTAGAATGTGAGACCTATATACTTGTCTTGTGAACTATACTCTGCTCAAAATGCAATGCTTTATAGACTATTGTTTTAAAACCTCTTCTGAAGAACTTACATATAAATGTACTAATGATATCATGTATAATACTAACTATATGCATCTCATATGAAAGTACTAGAATACATGATTTATATGCATGATTTATAAACCTTGCTACACTTGATATGCTATGCTTTAGAAAGTATGCTATGAAAAACCTGTTTCTAAAACTTCATCATTCTAGAAACTGTCTTTAAAATAACAGTTTATGAACACTCATATTTAAAGTCTGATTTCCGAAGTCTAAATCTCGAAAATCTGAAAACTGTATACTGAAGATCTGAAAAACTAACTAAAAAAAAACTGAAAATACTTGATGCCCAGGACAATAGCTCCACTGCGGCATCTCTGAAAACTGAAGACTGAACTTTGAAAAATTGTTTCTAAACTTTGTTTCTGAAAACCGTATGTTGAAATCTGGTTTCTAAAAATCTAGGCACTGGAAATCGGAAAACTATATACTGAAAATCTGGAACCTGAAAACTGCACTACGTCCAGGAAAACGATTCAACTGGACGTCTCTCAACACCCAGGAAAACGACTCAACTGGGTGCCTCTGAAACAGGTGGTGCCATACGCCAGGAAAACGACTCGACTGACGTAGAACTCTAAGTCTAGGAAAACGACTCAATTGGACATAGCCGCCATTAGAGTCCAGGTACACGAACCTAAGCTGTCGTCCTGACTCTCTACATGTGCACATGTCTCTAATGCCGTCAATTCCAACTGTACCTCAAGTTACATACTGGGGTGAGGTTTTACCTCATGCCCCGAAAATCACATAAAACTGTTGATAAACTTTTTAAAACATAATCAAAGCTTAAAAATGTAAGAAACTTTTCTAAAATACTTTTCTTTCAAAAGTGTCTACAACTTTTCTTTAAAACGCTTTAAATTTCAAATTGCGGTTAACTGCAGCTCAATCACTGAAAGTCTTGACACACAGACACATATATGCACATGCATATATGCATTTCTCATGATTTTCTCTACTCTAGTCATAATTCCATCTATAACGACCTTACGTTTATCCATGTCTATATTTATCCATACATGCACACATCAAACCATAATAACTTAGCTTACCTCTATAACTTACCCTGTTGGTGACTCACAATCAATAAATTGCATACTTCATATTCATACACATGCCTTCGAAACTTTACTACTATACCAAACATCAAACATATATGAGTTCCAAAGTCTTAGTTCTTGAACTGCTTTGCCACTTTCTAACTATCAACTCGTGCTCAAGAATCTCAAATCATAATATTTTATATGTTCTCATGCTACGCATATACTACTCATTTATGTTTTTCATCACTTATTATATACTTGTATCTATACTAATGTTGCTAATACTCTTCTATATGCCTGAATTACAAACTTTCCTTCATGACACTAGTTCGTATATGTTAATCTCATTGATAACTATAATCATATTCCTTAGGGTGTAGTTTCTACATCCCACATACACAAGTCTTATTAAATTGTAATCATGAATATGACATCATTCACATGCTCCATATATATATATATATATAATATATATATATATATATATATATATATATATATATACTGGTCTTTACCTACGTATGTTTCTCTTTACTTCTGAATACTTCTGTTTATCTTTAACTTATATCTCCAATTATAATTGTTTGCTCTTATCTATATCTGGGTACCAATTCACCAGCTTCTTTCTTCTACGATCATCTTTATATATATATACTAGTTTCATACATATGATTATATAATCTTTATTATAGTACTACTTTCATACAACGATAACTTCTTAAGTAATCAAAGCATGAGTTACTTCCCTGGCAAGGCGAACACTAGTAATCTTGGTCCGATCTGTTACAACAAAAGGCAATTCATGGTCAGAACCGCTATTTGCGGAACTTTCTACACATCTACAATTAAACTACGGATCGTCTCGGGATACTCAAATCCTCACCGACTCTACGGTCTAAGTTCCATTACTCTAATATATCTTTCTATATCATTCTGAACTAACAAGATACCTTAGATTCATTTCAGTTGCATTGGGAAGTATACTCGAAGACGATCGCGTACATATAAAGAATTCATGATTTGGACAAGAGATGAAAAAGTTACAAACGTTGAAAACGTTACAAGCGTTTTAAGTTGCCCCTGAGAACCAGTCCGTAACCCGTATTCATGTAGCATTCGTACTTGAGTTCGAACATTTTCGAGGAAGAAACTTTGCGTTTGAAGTGCGTTTGAACCTCCCTGCGTAAGTAGGTTTTCTTAGACACATTTTTAAGCCAAAAAAACACTAGGAAACCCTTTTCCTTTGTCTTACCTATATAAACAAACATTGAGCCACCTTCCCCAATAGTTGAAGCATATTTCCCTTGATCCAAAATATCTCAAATCTTTCAACTCTCTTTGATTCCACCATTGAAGATTTCTTATCTTCTTGTCTTCTTCATTGATGGTGTAAATGTTTCTTTGATAAACCTTCAACACAACTTAACCCAAAATTCTTAATCCTTTAGAGTTCTTTAGGAGTAAGTTTGGTAGTCGGAGTTCCGGCGTCATTGGTGATACAATCTGCTCGGAGACTTCAGAGGTTCTGAAGAAAACTGTGGGTCGCAGGCTTGAGGAATTTCCTTGAGTTCTTGCAGTATTGAGGTACTTAAGTAGATGGAGTTGCCACCATAAGTCTTGACCATCGCTGTAAGTTTTTATCTATATAGTGGGTTCGGGTGGTAGCCTATACCCGGAGTGGTTGTTTACTCACATGAGTTTTCCACTTCGTTACCAAAATTATTGTGTTGATTTTGTGTGATTGATTTAATTTTCTGCTTTAATTTATTATTATTGTTTTTATATTTGCAGCATAATTAATTGTTGGATATTGTGGTTGCCTGTTAATTTTTCCATAGTAGCAGTAATCAGGACTTGTCTTGTTTATTGCGTTAAATTCCGCATAGGGTCAGAACCTATACTAATCGTGAATTTTCAATTGGTACCAGAGCCTGAACTCAATCCTTGACCCATTAGCTATGGAATGTAGTCAACCCTTAAATTGTCCGTCATTTTTAATAAGAAGAAACTTCATGAGTATCAAAAGCCCAAAACTATAGCGATGAAGATCGCGAAGGAAGTTGCTCATGGTCCGTCTAGTGATGATGATAATACCTTCACCGATCATGATTTGGCTGTGTTTGCTAAAAGGTTTAAGAAATTTATTAAGCTTAAGAATAGTGGTCATAGCAGTAATAGGGTTTTGAAGGATAAGTCTAGAGAGAGTAGGCATAAGAGCAGTGTGTATAGAGAGTATATGGGTAGTAGACCTCGTAGTATTCAGTGCCATGAATGTGAATGAAATGGGCACGTTAGATCTGAGTGTCCCACATACCCTAGGGCTAAAGGCAATAAAGTCATGGCAGCCTCCCTTAATTATTCAAAAGGTGATGAGTCTCCTAAGAATAAGAGCAATTTTATTGTCTTTAGTCTTTACTGCTAGTATGACTGATGAGAGAGAGATATTTATTAATGATGTTGAGTCAGAAGTCTCTCTCGATGAGTCTATAGATGAGGAAAGTCTTCAAGAAGCTTATGTTGAACTGTTTAATGAGAGTTTAGCTATTAAGAAGACTTATTTAAAGGTCAATAATAGGCTGAAACTAGTTGAGCTAGAAAAGAATAAAGCTTAAGCCAAATTTGAGCAAAGCCTCTTGATGGTAGATGACCGGGAGGAGAGGAATATGGGTATAATTGATAGGGTCCAAGCTTTAGAGACTGAACTTGAAGATACTAGAAGTCAGTTGTCTGTATTTTCTAGTGGGAATAATAAGGTAAACCGTATGCTATGTATTAGCTTTGAGCCTAACTGTGATAAGGCGTCTACATCTAGAGCAGTGCCTAAACTTCCTAAACATGACTTAGGTAAGAAATCTGTTGAATGTTGTCTTGTGATTCCTCTGTTTGATCTTTGTCTTGTAACCCAACCTCGATCTAGAGGTGCTATGGGTAAACCTCGCTCTCATACGGGTTTTTGCCTGTTTGCCATCACTGTGGCAAGGCATGGCATATTAGGCCTAAGTGCTACATATTCCACAAACATAAGAGAAGACGTAAGAGTGTGTATCCTAGATTTGATTCTTCAAATCTAGTGTCTCAAGTTTCTGTGCTAACTAAACAAGCTAAATTCCTTAGTGAGAAACTTGCTTTGTTGACTGGGAATTCTCGTGAGAAAGAGATTCCTATAAAAATGTATGTGAGGAAGCAAGATGTCTTCCCATATACTTGTGAATGCCTTGATCCTGACAAGCATGATGAGAGTGCACTTCAGTGTAACTCTTCCTAGAAGTTGCATTTTCTTTCCCATTGCATATATATGTGTGTGTGTGTTTTTCTATTTATGCACGTTTATTTTTATTTTTTTCTTTCACTACATATGGGTGTGTGGGTTTTTATTTTGTTATATATTCCTTGGCATATATGATGGAAACCCGGACATAAATTTCATAGCTGATTCCGAATGGACGGTAGTATGATCTGCACTCAGGATACAACTCCACGTACCATTGGATATTGTTAAGCCATGTTGTATCTTTATTTTTGTGTTTTAAAACTGAAAAATTCAAAAAAAAAATTGAAATTGAAAAAGACTAAAAATATGTTTTTTTATGGCATGTTAGAGCATGAATAGCATGTGCATGTGATCCTAGTATGTAGGATATATGATTATGCATGTATGATATGCTGTTATTTTTGTTGATGCTCTATATGCATATGTGTGTGTGTGTGATAAAAACTCTTGGTATATCTTGTGCTTGTAATTCACATACACGATTTTATTTTATCAAGGCTTGGTAGCATGTATGAGTTTTTGGAATGACAATCTAATCTCTTACATGTTTTGTTTACTTAATAGTGTGACTTTTGATTAGTTGGCCTTGTGCTATCTCCTTTTACAAAAGTAAAAAAAATATATATTTAAAAATAAAAATGAGACTCAAGTGCAAAAGAGCCAATGTGGCCAAATTCAAAAGATAAGGGCAAAAACCCTTCACTCGAAAGGGTTGTTAAATATGAGCTCATGATATTTATGGGGTAAACAATATAGCATGCAACCAATGTTGCTTATTTTCAGGTCCTAGTAGTGCTGGGTTTGAACACCTATTTTCTGGACTTGGTTTGTTTAGAGATGTATTTCTTTGGTTATATCCAGCTCATAAAATAAGGTCTTAAGCCTTGATTCATTGTGCACTTTATTTTTCATGCAAGTGTTTGATATGTTTTGGTGTTTATGTCATATGCATAAGTGTTGTATTTAGCCACTTTTAAAATGATGTATATTGTTTCATGTCATAAACAGCTGAATACTAACTGGGTATCGTTGTCTCTGCTTGAAATGTTGTTTCAGTCAGTTCTGGCAGGATTGTTTGTTTATCTCATTGTGTGCTTGTATGTGCTCCATATCACTGCATATCATTTGTTTTACATATCATTGAGTGTTTACTTCCCATTTGATTATTTATTTACTAACTAAGTTAGCATGTTAGTGAGGGGGAGTAAGTCATATTTGTTTATACTATTGCATGAGTTATCTCCTGTTGTTTTTCCTGTTTCCTTCATCCTTTGTCATTTCGTGACAAAAAATGGGAGAGTATATTAAGGGGGAGTAGTTGAGTAGTTGCGTAGGATATCCTTTTGATATCTCCGTTATTATGAGAGTTATAATTAAGGGGGAGAAAGATATCTATCTGTACGTGCTTGAGTTTTGTTCCTGCTTTATGTTATACTTGATAATCTCAATAATTTTCACGGTATATTGTTGTTTGTGGATGTTTCAGGTAAGTAGGTTTGTTGGTGTGGTGGCATTTATGTCAAGACCACTTGGTTATATATTAGATCGAGTCTTTATGTAATAAGTCACTGTTTTGATGGTTGACAGTTGACTATTTTATTTTTTGGTCTATTACCGTAGTCTTTACATTATGTAGTGTTTTGTCACGGAATGTCAAATGGGGAGATTGTTAGTTCCATTTTTATTGGCAATGTCCGTAACAAAACAAGTTCAATTCAGTTGTAATGAGTCTTGAAGATCTCGAGTATTTGGACAATAAGAGATAGAGATTTCAGAGTGATATTTACTCTCTTGAATATTCCAGATGTTTTATAGCTCTAATTTCTATGAGGTCAGTTGCATTGAAAAGTATACTTGAAGACGATCGTGTACATATAAAGAACTCATGATTTGGACAAGAGATGAAAAAGTTACAAGCTTTTTAAGTTGCCCCTGAAAACCAGTCCGCAACCCGCGTTCGTGTAGCGTTCGTACTTGAGTTCGAACATTTTCGGGGTAGAAACTTTGCGTTTGAGTTGCGTTTGAAGTGCGTTCGAATGTCTCTGCGTAAGTAGGTTTTCTTAGACACATTTTAAAGCCAAAATAACACTAGGAAACCATTTTCCTTTGTCATACCTATATAAACAAACATTGAGCCACCTTCCCCAATAGTTGAAGCATATTTCCCTTAAGCCAAAATCTCTCAAAGCTTTCAACTCTCTTTGATTCCACCATTGAAGACTTCTTATCTTCTTGTTTTCTTCATTGATGGTGTGAATGTTTCTTTGATAAACCTTCAACACAACTTAACCCAAAATTCATAATCTTTTAGAGTTCTTTAGGAGGAAGTTTGGTAGTCGGAGTTCCGGCGTCATTGGTGATACAATCTACTAAGAGACTTTAGAGGTTCTGAAGAAAACCGTGGGTCGCAGGCTTGAGGAGTTGTCTTAAGTTCTTGCAGTATTGATGTACTTGAGTCGGTGGAGTTGCCACCATAGGTCTTGACCATCGCTGTAAGTTTTTCTCTATATAGTGGATTTGGGTGGTAGCCTATACCCGAAGTGGTTTTTTACTCGCAGGAGTTTTCCACTTCGTCACCAAAATTATTGTGTTGATTTTGTGTGATTGATTTAATTTGCTGCTTTAATTTACTATTATTGTTTTTATATTTGCAGCATAATTAATTGTTGGATATTGTGATTGCCTGTTAATTTTTTCATAGTAGCAGTAATCAGGACTTGTCTTGTTTATTGCGTTAAATTCCGCATAGGGTCGGAACCTATGATGACCCCGAATTTTCAGGCTCATATCGACTAGCGTCTGTCAGGCCCTCGAAATGACCCACTACGGCTGGAACGTGGGGTTGGTTGGTTTACTCCAGTCCCCATTCCTTCGTACTTGAGCCAATTTGAGTGTTTCTTTTCGGAGGCATTTCCACTTTTACACCAATTCTCCCATTGTGGTGGCCAAAAAACTGTTTGCGCAATTTTCTGCCTGAAGAAACGTGTAAGGTTCAAACCTCCTGAGACAAAGTCCCAACAAGGGGTGTTTGATCAAGTGAATAAGCTTCCAAGGGGCACAAGCACACAAATTGCAGATGCTAAAACTCAAAATAAAAAATAAGATGCTCGATTGAGTTTTAATTTGATCGAGGTCTCAAATCTTCGCATGAGTGAGCCTTTTATAGTGGAACTCGTAAACTCCTCAGATGGTTTCAGTCCGTAACTTCCCTGTAACTGATGGGTCATGCCTCCAACCGTTGAGTTGTGCGCCATAACTGCCTGATTGGGGGGGGGGGGAATGTCTAACTGCTGTAATCGTGGGATCAACTGCAGCATGTGTTCGATCGTCATGAGTCATTTGTCATTCTAATCGCTGTTTCGGTCGTCCTGAGTCCTTTGTCATTCTAATCACTATGTCATCTGGTGATTGCTCCGATCGCTCTTCCCTTCGTCGCCCTGCTTGCCTTTATCCTTTACTCATTCGCTCTATGGTGATTTGGCTCTAGGGTGATTTTCTTTTGTCAATAATACTAAAAAAAATTAACTCTATAGTCAAAAATTGTCATAAAATTGTATAGTTAGCCCATTAATTATTATCCGTGCATGTGGAATATTTTTCCTATAACCAATAGTTAGGTGTATGTCTTATGTGTTTAATTCGTATTCAAAAACTAATTCTAAAATTAAGAATTATCTCATTTTTATATAAGTAATTATTTATAACATATATCCCTAATTGATAGTCTAATTAGCTTAATTCTTATAATAGAAACAAAAAATCACGAATTCAAGTCTCAAGAAATAAATTTAATTTAGAAAAAAACTGTTATTAGCAAAACGCATTAGAAAATCCATAAATAATTCGGATTTTGGTAGTAAAAAAGAAAATAATAATAATAATAACAAACAATTGGACAGAAATGACGAGGCATAAATTGTATTTTATTTGTCATTTCGTTGTCTAGAGAGCAGGCTATACATATTTGACTAATTGGAGTCTCTCTCTTATTATTGGGATGGAAAATTGTTTACTTAAAATATTATTTGGAATCAACTTATCATACAATATACATCACTTTCTTACACAGATATTTAAACGGGAAAGTTGGATGAGCATACTAATAGACAAAACATTATTTTGAAATATTATATGTATATTAGGTCCAAAAAAAAAAAAATTCTTATAAATCATTTAATGAAGATTAGCAAATCCTTCTTTGATGATTTTTTTAAAAAAAAATATCGGTTACAAATAAATCAGGTTGAAATATGATATTATAAATCTGGTAGTATATAGTTTTCCAATCAATCAAATTTATAGCTGATGAATAGAGAAGATATTAGTTTTGACTGTTATTGACTTGAGGGGAACTTGCAAAATTTTGTGTGATTTGAGAGTGAGACAGAGATGGCAATTGAGATTACAAACGGGAAGAATTGGCAAATTAAAATGGCTAAAATAAAATGTACCAACTCCTCCACCGAACCTAAACAACATAATCTTTCAAGAATCAATTTAGTTTCTTTAATTTAATGCAATCTTCCGATCCTTCAATGCTTTACCAATTTAAGAACCAATGGAAGAGCAAAGGCACAAGCTTTTTTGGCCTTTATTCTCTTCTTTTTCATAATCAGTGAGCTACCTTTTATTATTCTAATATACAAATATTACAACATTAACCATCTTCTCTTCTTCTCTTTTCTTTTCTTTTTTTACTTTTGAAATTCTTCCATCAAATTATTTAATAGATAAAATATTTGATTGTCTCAGATTAAATTCAGAATCGGACAATCAAATTTTAAGTATTTTACGATCAAACTACGCCGCTTGGGGCTACAACATTAGCTATCATTAAAACTTAAAATACAACCAGGCACAGAAGGAAGCAACAGAAAAGGAAAATTGAAATTCTGTTTAATGACTTATCTGCCTGCATCTCATGCCTTCTCCATCTGGGGTTACTATGAGAAGAGTTAGGGTTTGTGTAAAAGCTTTCTGAATTTCCAAACACACTTGCATAAACCATATCTCCAAACATACCAACTACTGGATGCTGAAATCCATTGCCCCCAAGATTGATAACTGGAGATGGCGGATTGGCTTCATAGTTTTGACTCTGATAAGGATTACGATAAGGAAGGTGTTGCCCAGTAGGGTGTATAAGAGCTCGGTTGTCACAGGCTGATGGCCTTGGGGGTATGGCCATGCCTCGATGAGGAGGTAACTTGCCTTGTAGCTCGGATTCAGTTGAGCTTTGACCACGACCATAGAGGGGAACCATTGTCGTGTGCGATATGTCAGCCTTGCAGACAGGGCACTGTGGGTGCTCATCGGACTCAAGGGTGGCACTTTGAACGTGTAGCCACTTGTAGATGCAAGGCCAGCAGTAGAGATGGCCACACAAGGTCACCACCGGCTCATATGCAATGTCTAAGCAGATGTTACAATCGAAGCAACCATTGTAATTTTCTGACGCACCACCAATAGATTTCAATTCCCGGGCAAAATATTGCTCACAGGCCATGAATAATTTCGCAGAAGTTGCAATAGGCAATAGCTACTATTAGTAGTAGTATTCCTTTGGTTCTGACTCTGAGGAGATCCACAAAAATAAAAAAAAAAAAAAAAAGTGGAACTTAATTAGTAATTGATTCCAAGATTCATTAGCATTTACCTTGAAACCAAACAAATGAAAACAAACAAACAAACAAACTAGCTTAACAAAAAGGTTGCTAAAAAAACAAGTGACGGATGACAAATTGTGCAAAATATCATCTCAAGGGCTCAATCTACTAAATGTGCAAGAGATATATGATAAGCATTGCCCATATGTCAAAATCAGTACTGCTGGAAAGCAGATTAAGAAAAACGTTAAACGATAATGGGCCCACTTAACGGATGGCTTAATTTGCACTCAAAGGGCTAAGAGCTGACGCATCTTATCTATCAAACGTATATTCAACCGGGGCGGCTCTAATCTAAGTAATAAGTATTGGGTTATTGGAATTTTTAAAATATGATCTAAAAATTAAAACTGTAAAAATATAAAAATCACATATTTTATTTATACCTAGTATGTGATCAATATAATCTTTGAGTGCTTGCAAGAAAATAAAAAATGCTGCCCTTTATATGTATGTTCTGTTTATTACTTTTTGTTAGAAAGTGTGTATCCCTATCAGCTGGCCAAGCAACTCAAAACTCATCTTTTGCAAAGCACATAAGTAAGCTGTTACTGAGATTTTTTTTCCCAGACTCGTGGGATGAGAAAAATGAAAATTTTCAAAGACTTTATTCATTAAATTAAAATGAAGTTTCTCCCAAATCCTCTTGAAGACATCTACAATTTCCACTCAGATTTATTTAGTCCAACTGATGGAGATAAGATAACAAAAGGTTGAGCAATATAAAAATAAATAAATTGGAAATTAAACAGACAAATCTCCTAGGCTAAGATAATATATTAGCTGGTGGGAAAAGTTTTTGTTTGATTTGGTACGAACATAATTTCATAAAAGAAGAATATGGTGAAGCACGAGGTTTGGCGCACAAAATATCATATAATTTTGATACCAAACAAAACAAGATAAGAAATTTCTAAGCAATCATCAGCTGCAAGCCCCAGCAGGCTACAGCTTATATTGAAAAGGACATAACAGGGGACAAAAATAAAATATCTAAAGATTCATTGCTTGTAGATTTTTTTATTTTTTTATTTTTTTTTAAATTCTAATTTTAAATCATCCATGTGAAAACACAAACAAAATAATGAACGACTTTTCCACCTAAACATTAAAGAAATAAATTATAAAAAAGGAAAAAAAAAAAAAGCTTTCATTATAAAAATCAGATTGGTTTTAGAGAGCCAACCATGTATTTAAACTGCATTTGTAAAAACAAACTGCAAGCATACAAATAATAAATAAAATATCCTCAACAACCAATTCAACTGATCTTAGATGTTAGAATATATATATTTTTTTAATAAAATCACATTAAGCGGAATAAGTAAATCCCCGACTATCTCATATTCTTACGAGAAACATACTCTCTGGATTCGAACTCAGAATCTCAAGATAAGATCATGAATCCTACACTATCAAGCCAGATCCAAGAGACTTAGATGTTAGAATACAGTTTTACATTTCAACCAATTCTCTCTCAGATGTTAGAAAGATGTAAACAAGTACCTTAAGGGCTCAATTTTTAAACTATGCACTAGATTTTATTTTTTTATTTTTTTTTTTATTTTCCTGACACTAAGATGAACATAACAAATAAATAAATAAATGAAAATGAAAATGAAAATGAAAAAACCTCTTTTACACCACAGGACAAAGTTTCACATTGAATGAAACTACAAAACACCCAGCTACCGGAAGAACCTCAAGCTTATCTCCAACCCAGGTCAGTGTTAAGAAAATTTCATAATCTCGAACCCAGCTTAATGGATTCAATCCATTTGATCCAAGTATTAACATTATAAATATATATAGGACTGAAGCTGAAGCTTAATCCCTCTTAACCCAATAAAGTTTATGATTTCATTCCTAAAAAAGTTGTTCAGATGGAGTTAAATTTTATGAAACCATCACAAGTTGTTGACCCAACAACTCCACAAATCACCCCAAGATCTGCTAATTGAAATAAAAGCAGACTTTCACCTAATGCTTTCAGTTATAAATTATCTAACCAGCCAAGCCAAGCCAAATTTTCACATATCAACGCACCAGTGAAAGTCATCATCATTGCTCCCTCCCTCGCGTTATTTTCCCAAGAAAAAGTTCCGGGAAAATAGCAAGCAACGTCGTAAAATCAATTTTTTCTTGAATTCTTGGGAAATTTTTCCTAGAAAACAACATGAGACTTCTTAGTTGAGCCTAAACGGCCAGCTCTTCGCCATTAATGGCCATTCGTTTGATTCTGGTAAAAGAACAAGAAAAGAAAAGAAAAACGTAGAAAATAATAAGAAAGCTACTAAAATTGCCAAGAATTTTCTCAAAATCTTACAAAAAAATTCCTACATTTCTACAAAGTGAGAATCCAACAAACACTAGAGAAACGTAACCAGACGTTACAAGATCCATGAAGAGATAAACTCGAATAAAATGAAAGAGAATAAGATGCATGCATTGTTGGTAAAATTTAGTTTCATATAACTTGCAAACAAACTGATTAAAACAGCAAAGGTAGATCTAGATGCATGAAACCCTAAAACCAGAAAATCCTTAAACAAACCAGAAAATGGAGAATACAGAGTTGTCCAAGTCGAGATGATCTCTGTCCTTAAGAACTTATTGGCTCCGTCACAGGTGCTTTACGGATTCGTTTTGCCAACGTTCTCCCAGGATTACTTGGATTCTTCTTGTTCAAGGTGCACTCCTTAACAAGTATTCGAACTTGGAATCAATGGTGAATCTCTCTCAAAACAAGGAAAACATAAATGCCTTTAAAGTTGGTGTATTTCTGTATATGTCTTTTTCCTATCCATAAATTGGAATTAAAGCCTTCTTATATAAGGCATGGAGGGGTGCCAATAGGGCACCCCTTGGGGTGGGTTGCAACCCTCCAAGGATTGCAACCTCCCATACACCTCTAGGGAATTCCAATAATATACATATCTATATACATCTCATATTTAATGAATTTTGAGGAATTTACAACATGCATGCATGGTCATGGTCATGGACATACCCAAGAGAAGAGAATGAAATGAAACGGTGCGTTTCGAGGGCCTCTTTTCTGAATAGAGAGAAATAATCAAAGAGGGAGGAGACAAAATGGAGAGGTTAGGATGGTTTGAGTGTATGTCATACACTGTATGATCTTTATAATAAAAGACTAGTCGGTGATATTTGATTATTTTCTTTGGTGTTTTTTAATGAAAAACGATAGATAGATTAAAAGAGAATTAAAAACACTCATAAAATATTGATATTTTATATTTAAAAATAATTTTAGTCATGAATTAAAAAACTCAAAATTTATGAGTGTTTTTAGTTTTCGTTTAATCTCTTTTTAATCTTTATATTACTTATTGGCTTTTGTTGACGTGCCTTCATCCGCATGCGTGTCCTCTCACTCCTTATTCAACCTTGCATTGTCATACGTACACTTGCCACGTGGATATTGTCTCATCAATTGATAACTTAGTAAAAACGATAAAGCTCGTATTGATCATCGATCATCATAGAGACTGCTGAATGTATGATGGTGATTTTTTTTATATGTACATCGCTTTATGAATTTATTATAATATATTTAAAATTATTATCTTATTAATTTCGGTAAATTATAATGATGATGTGATAAGTTATTGTACATAAATTTATTTATTTATTTACTTGACAAATCAAATTTCAACCTCCGGTATTTAAAGAAACAAGACCAATCATATCCATGCGTAGATGTTTTGTCAACAAATGACAATTTATGCAACCCATGTGCACATTAACTGACATTTTTTTTTATATTTTTTTATATTTGTTTTCTTTATTTCTTAATTTTAAATGAAAACTACTACTCACACCCCTGACATGCGCCCCTCTTGTCTCCCTGAAAATTTTAAATTTGCCCCTATGTGAGTCAAAAATTTCCTTCCCCTGACATATAGCATATAGTTATGCGCCCTAACATAACTTTAAAGTAAAAAAATTTTGTCCACTCCAATCCGAAAAATTATTTAAAAACACTTAATTTATAGTTATGCGCCCTAGCATAACTTTAAATGAAAACTACTACTCACACCCCTGACATGCGCCCCTCTTGTCTCCCCGAAAATTTTAAATTTGCCCATATGTGAGTCAAAAATTTCCTTCCCCTGACATATAGCATATAGTTATGCGCCCTAACATAACTTTAAAGTAAAAAATTTTGTTCACTCCAATCCGAAAATTATTTAAAAACACTTAATTTATAGTTATGCGCCCTAGCATAACTTTAAAGTAAAAAAATTTGCTCACTCCAATCCGAAAATTATTTAAAAACACTTAATTTATAGTTATACGCCCTAACATAACTTTAAAGTAAAAAAAAAAATTGCTCACTTCAATCCGAAAATTATTTAAAAAAACTAAATTTATGATAATTTTTAACATGCATTATGTTAGAAATTTAGGTAAAAGTATTTCAAATTTGTTATGTTTTGCATTTTTTCTATTTTTTATTTGTTTAATAAATATTACAAATTTAGTATTTATTAATTTAATTTTTTGATTATTTTATAATACATAAGTAGTGTTGAATAAATTAAAAAAGACTCACAAAAATTAAATGAATAAATGAACACAAAATAATTAATAATAAATATGAAATTTGTAATATTTATTAAACAAATAAAAAATATTAGATATATAAAGAACAAAAAAATAAAAATAAATTTAATTAATAAATAAAAAATGTAAGTTGTGTTAAATTAATATATATATAGTGTTAGATAAGTGTATATATATTGGGGGAGTGATTTTTTATAAAAGAGATGAGCAATTTCGATATTTTAAGTAAGAGATATATGAGGTGGGAATTTTGGGGATGTGGGAGTAGTAGCCCTCATTTTAAATATGTATAGTTTTAACATTTTCCCTTTGTGTTCTTTTATTTCTTCTCGATTATTACTCACTGTCACCATCATACCATTAGGTGGAGGGTTGATCCTCCCACCCCCTCTTACAGCAGTCCTCCCTCTGTCTCGAGTAAATCTTTGGTGCAACAGTGGTATGATGACGTGGTACCACCAACCAATAAAAAATAACATGTTTAATTTTCTTCCTATTTTTTAGTTGTTTTTTGACTTTTTAGCACGCGTGGCAAATGATGATTAGCTTGTTGCATGGATGACGTGGTACCACTGTTGCACCAAAGATTTTCTCCTCTGTCTCCCTCGGAAGTGACGGAAATACCCCTCACTTAAATCAAAATTCTTTCTTTGGATATTTCATATATTGGTATATATATAAATATATAAATAACATATATATTTATATTTATTTTATTAATTACATTTTTTTTTAATTTTATAATTTTTAAATTTATATTTTTTGGTCTTTATATATATATTTTTATATTGTTTTAATAAATATTACAATTTCATATTATTGTTATTTATTTTGTGTTCATTTATTCATTTAATTTTTTTATTCTTTTTTAATTTATTTAACACTACTTATGTATTATAAAAATATTATCATGTTTATTAGAAAAATAACTTTTAAAAAAATATGGATACTACTAACATTTAATAAAATATTTTTTTTTTAAAAAAAGTAAAAGTAGATGGATATTAAGAAAATTAATAAAATATATATTTTTTTAAAAAAAGTTAAATTCTATATGGATACTGATTTACAAAATTAATAAGACAAACAATTTTTAATAAAGAATATATAAAATCAAAATCAAAATCACACAACTTTTAATAATGTAATTTTTTTAAAAAAAGTTTAATAAATATATTAGATTTATTAAACAAATAGACTATCAAAAAATTTATTTTATAAATTTATTTAATTTGACTAAATTCTATTTTTTTAATACATAAGTAGTATTAATTAAATTAAAAAATGAAACAAAAATAAATTAATAGATACTGTAATATTTATTAACAAAAATCCTAAATCTTACAATTACCAAATTATAAAATAATTTATAAAATGATAAAAAAGAGTTATAATTAGTATATAATTATTTTTAAATTAATATATAAAATAATAAATTTTTATCATGTATAATAATTGAGAAGTCATTTAACACAAATAAGGGGTATTGTGGTAAAAGCACTAGGGGACAAAGGAGGGGGGAGATGGCAGGTGGTGTCAGGAGGGGGGTGATGATCAATTTTCCATTAGGTGCCGTGATTTCGGTTAGTTTATGTTAACAAAAAATTAAAATGTTCCAAATAATATATATTTAAATATTAATAATTGACACAATTATTGTAAAAACAAGAGGTCATGAGTTCAATGCTAAAATACATACTTAATTTAATGTTTGAATGAGGTAAGATTTAATTATTGTAGTAAAAGTAAAACGACATGAGTTGAAGTCATAGGAAGATGCATTTAATTTAATATACCGTTAAATAATGAGTATTGACATATAATATAACTAATTTATAAATACTGCAGTTAATATAAGTTAACTTATATGCTCACAAAATTTAAAATCAAACAGTATATAATATTTCAATGAGGTGTGGTGCAATACATAAATAATATATTTTGATATTTATTTTAAAAAACTTAATAAATTTTGTTAATAATATAATATAATTAAATATTTTTTAAATATTTGACAATTATGATATAGTTGTAATGAATGAAAATTCGAGCCCTAGTTGGAATATAGATACCAAAATTATATGGGGTATTTTTTGTACCATTCTAGTGATATTCATACTTCAAATAGTTGTACATTATAGTATTTTTCTAAAGTATATAACTATTTAAAACAGAAATATCACTAAAATAATACTAAAATTATCCCCTTGAAATGTCCATACAGGTATAGCATGGTTAAGTTGTGCCACTTGATACAATTAGGAAATGAAAAATATTGCTCTACTAATGTGGCTTTGGGAATAGGCGATCGGTCGGAATTTTGAAATTAAAATTAAAATTAAAGAGTTCAAATATAATAAAAGTTAATATTGATTAAAATAATAATAATAATTATTATTGATTGATATATTCACATATATATAAAAAAAACTCGTCTATTATTCTCAAAGTTTAGGATTACCTCTACTCTACCCGAATGCAGACCTGAAAAGAAAGAGTAGCACATCGATTAATAAATATGTTACACAAATTGGGATCAATTAATTATTCTATTGTTTTAAATCTATTTTAAATCTGTATTGACCGCATGAAATTGAATGGATTCACAAAGTATATCATTTTCTCTGATGATATCTTAGAAAAATTTATTGCATTTCAAACGAAAAAAAACATATAAAATTGCAGATATATTCATATATCATTAAATACAGGTTATGTAGAATAACGCCAATACCGGACCTGCGGTTCGTTCGTGACCTCCGGATAAAACACGAGCCTAATTTTCACACCGTTGATTATTATTAATCAAGACTTTCGATACTCAGTGACAATCACGTAAAACAACCAAATGCTGCGTCCGGTTATTACTACTATCGTCATTAGCAACATAAAAAAAATATTAAATTAAAGATTAAACTCAAATTAAATAAAATAAAAGTATTTATCAAGGAACAATCAACTTGAATTTTTTAAACGCATGTTTTATCCGACATCGTTATTTTATAAAACTATAATATTGGCCGGTGAAACATTTGCACATAATAATTTTGGTCGGCAGGGCTTTCTTTTTGTTGGCATTATAAATTATAAGCACATGTGACATGCCCCATGTATTTATTCATGCGGGCAGCCACTACTACTTTTATTATCGCACCAGATACATTTTGGATTGGGCGGGTAAATTTTGACTAATAGTGTGGGATACATCATAATGTTTCGTACAATTGTCTAGAAGAAGTTATAATATTGAATTTATTCTAAAAATTAAAAAAAAAATGATTAATTTGATAAACAGCATTTTGATTTGTCCTATGCATCATCTGTCTCTTATTTTTCATTTGTCACATATCTCTTCCCATTTTCAAACATGGCTGCCAATATATGTTCTTATTTTGATTTTTTAAGTCCTACGTACAAACTTTCAAGACATGAAAATATTTATTTTATTTTATTTTTGGTTGTTATGTATTATTCAATTACAAAAAAAAAAAAAAACATTATATATTTATGAATATAAACTTCAAATATATTTTAGAAACTCTTGTTTCAAAGATTACAAAAATATATAAGGTGGAAAATCCTTCCTACAAACTAAAAAAAATCAGAACAACATAATAATTATTTAACTAAACCATATGATGCCCCAGTTCAATTTCTGAAAGTGGTGAATATGAAAACCAAGTTTTGAAATAAACAACAGTTGAATCTATAAAAAAGTCAAAATAATTATGTACAGATACTAGATTGTCATTTTACAAGATTAACAACCCCAACGGTATGACTCAACTATTAGAAAAAAAATGATCTATCTAAAGATGAAATAAACAGGAGTGAATTTCGTTGGGGACTTGGTCGCGTAATTGGATTTTGATGATGTAACGAGAATGAAGTATTCGACGAACAAATACGAGGTAATACAAAAAGATGTCGAAGCGCAACGTGATGAAAAGCGAGAATGTGAAGACTTGCGGCAAATCGAGATAATCTTGTGAAGTCTTAGCTTAGGGCTCTAATTATAATGTGAATTATAATATTCAAGTGTCTAAGCTCATAGGGATAATGCACATTCACTTAGATGCATTAGGTTCATGTACAAAATGAATTAAAATCTTCATATCTGCATTTTTGGTACTGAGACCGGCATACTGGTCCCATACCGGTGAACCTAAGGAATGCAAGGCTACTGGAACCAACACAACCCAAATTGGTCTCCATACCGGTAAGCCCAACGGCTAGTTCCACTTCTGGAACCGGCATGACCTAAACTGGTCTACATACCAGTGAACAAACCGGTCAAGCCTTCACACTGCACACTCACTAGAACCGGCACGGACCATACTGGTCCCCATATCGGTTAACATACCGGTCTAACAACTAGTTTCTCCCAACGGTAATATATATGTTGGAGACCGACATACCGGTCCCATACCGGTTAGTCGGTTACTATACCGGTCTCAGTAGAGAAAGTTGGGACTGCTTTTCATTTTCTATATAAATGAACTCTAACTCATTTGTCTTGGCTAGTGACTTGATACACATCTTCATACATTCTTTAAGGCAAAAATAAGAGTGTCTTAAACTTTATTAATCTCAAACGCTCTCAAGCTCACACACTCACATTCATATCATTTAGGAGTGAGCTTAGAACACTTGGGTTTGCAACTCACACAATCTTATTTATATTTGTGAGTGCCCAAATGTGTTTTAAATCTTCTCATACAAAAACACTTGTGATTGTGAAATCTCATATGTTGGGTAGTTGTAAAGGTTTGTGAGTAAGCTTACGAACAAAACTCAAAGTTGTAAAAGGTTCGGAGTGCACATTTGCGGAAAACTCTTGGTTACGAGTGAACCACAGAAACTCGATTATAGTGAAAATCTTCAAGCGAGGCTTGAGGGAGTGGTCGTAGGCACGTTTGGCCGAACCACTATAAATCTCGGTGTCGTATTTCTAATTTCTTTATCCTTATACTTTTACTTATTGCAAGTTAATTTATATTTGTATGTGTTGAATATAAAACTTGCATATAGGTTATTAATCGAAATAAAGAAAATTAGCTTAAGTTTCAATTTGGTAATAAGAGCTAAAAATCGGTAAAGATTTATCAATTCCGTATTTATAACGATAACCCAATTCACCCCATCTTGGGTATAGAGATTGTTTTGTCGCTATTGCTTGTAGGGAATTTCAATTGGTATCAGAGCGAGGTATTCTCAAGAAAGACCTAACCGTCCGAGAATAGATCATGACATCTACAAGCAACTCGTCAAATCTTGTCGGAGGATTTTCAACGACTAGACCTCTGTTTTACAAGAACCGAATGGACTACAATTATTGGAAGATGAGAATGTTAAATTATCTCTTTGCCGTCGATCCGCAATCTTATTTGGTTATCACACGAGGTGCAAAATGGCCAACAAAAAGGATAGTAATGGGGTTGAGATTCCGAAGCCGAGTTTAGAATGAGATAGTGAGGATCTAAAGCAAACTTCACAAAATGCTAAGGCACTCAACCAACTTTTATGTGTCAATGATCGAGATCAAATAAACAAACTTCCGGAGTGTGGAAATGCTTATGATTTGTGGAAGTCATTAGAAATGGTCAACGGGGGTACAAACCAAGTAAATGAATTGAAGATCAACCGATTCATGTGTGAATTGGACAATTTCAAGATGGAATCCGAGGAAGAAATTGATCACATGATTTCGAGGCTTAAAGTTATCATCAATTATTTGGGCACATTGGGAAAAGTCATTGGGACATCCGATCAAGTAAATAAAATTTTGAGATCACTCCCGAAAGAATTTAGAAGCTACACCTCTTCCATTAGAGAAGCAAACGACATAAATACTTTAAAGATATATTTTTTAGTCAAAAATTACTTGAGTATGAAATGAAGACAAGATGGATAAAAAAGAGGAAGATGAGAAAATGACAAGGAAGTCATTGGCCTTAAAAGCGAGAAAAAAAGACGACTCAAGCTCAAGTGATAGTGATAGTGATGTTGAGTTGGCTCAAATAAACAAGAACTTCAAGAAGCTCCTCAAATCCGTAAAGCAAAAGGGAAAATCAAAAGCGGATGATAAGAAAGAAGAAAAAGGGCCGCGGAAAAATAAGAAATTTGTTTGCTATGAATGCAACAAACCGGGTCATATAGCTATGGATTGCCCATTGAAGAGGATGAAAGGAAAATCAAAGAAAAAAACAATGAAAGCTACTTCAACTTAGAGCGATAGCGATTCTAGCTCATCCGATGAGGAAGAGGAGGTCCAAGCCAAAGAAAGAACAAATATAACATTAATGACTATCACGAATGAGGACTTCCACTTTGAAAGTGAAGAAGAAGAAGAAAATGTACACAATTCTCAAGACTATGATGATTTACTTAATACCTTTAATGGATTGAAAGAATTGTGTGATGTGCTTAAAAAGAAAATAAAATTGATTAAAAATGAGCATGTTACAATTAAAAATGATCATGCATCTTGTATGGATAAATTGCATGTTTTAGATAATGAGATAATATGCTTAAAGGCCAAACATGAAAAAAAGATTGCATGCTTAAAGGGAAAATGCATGTTTAAAAATGAAAAAGCTAGAACTCGAAAATGTCATATCTAATATGTCATCTAGCTCTAAGACAATCGATTGCGAATCAAATTTGAATGAAAATGTTTTATTAAACACAAAGATTATAGATTTGTAAAACATACTTAGCAAATTTACATTGGGACATACAAATTTTAATATGCTTATTGGATCCCAAAAATATGCATTTAAAAGAGAATAATTATGATATAGGCCTCACATTAAAAGAAAAATTTTGAAAAATTATTTTGTTCAAGCATATGATTCTCATGCTAAGAATGTTATAAATGAGAATGTCATATGTCATGTATGTAATAAAAAAGGACATAAAATTTTTGAATGCATGTATACAAATGTGATTCAAAATGCATGGATTCCTCAAGGAATCAAAATTAACCCCCATAGACCCAATAAATTTTGGGTACCAAAGTGCAATTGATAATTTTATAGGGGGAGCTTTGAGAATGAATTTTTAAAGAGAATTGCAAAATTGATCCCAAAGACTTAAAGAGATGAGGAATCGCAACGATAAAGGTAAAATCCGTATTCACGGAAACATTGGTACCGTTTCCTCTAAATCATATATGTATGCATATTTCAAATTGATTAACTTATTTTTGAAGCATACAAAGTGATTAGGCAATGTATTTAACTTTCTATTGGTATCAATTGTTCATTTGATATCATCAATTGCCTAAATCAAACATCTAAACCACTTTTTTCTATCAATTGGTATCACATTGAATTTATTGAGTAAAATTTATAGTGTGTGAATACTTAGTTGATTTGCATTAAAAATATTTTTGTCATGTAACATGATTGAATAAAGTGTATGCATATTGACATAAATGAAAAGCATGAATTTTTGATATTTAACAAATTGGTATCATGAATGTATTGAGTTATTTTAATTGGTATCAAAATTTTGGAAGAAATTATGCTTAAAATGATATTTAGTCAAGTGAAATCATTGAAAATTCTTTTTTTTTTTTGGTATCATTGATATAAATTTTTAGAAACACATTATGCATGATTTCAAAATTGAATGGTAAAGGGGGAAATGCCAAATGTGCAATTTTTAAATTTTGGTATCATTATTTATGCACATTTGTAATTGGTATCTCATTTATAACTAAATTTTTGCTTTTTCACTTTTTGATAATGTCAAAGGGGGATAAATCATTAGAATGAGATTAAAACTTGTTTTACCCTCACCCTTAGTTTAAGGGGGAGTAATTGTACTAATGTGTTTGTCAAGTCTTATAGTGTTATCTTGAAGACAATCACACGTTGAGGGGGAGCAAAATCATCAACATTTGGACTCATAGAAGTTCACAAGTCTAAACAAGTTTTAAGGGGTTGCCATCATAAAAAAAGGGGAGATTGTTGGCGACTTGGTCGCGTAATTTGATTTTGATGATGCAACGAAAATGAAGTCTTCGACGGATAAATACGAGGTAATATAAAAAGATGTCGAAGCGCAACGTGGTGAAGAGCGAGAATGTGAAGACTTGCGGCAAATTGAGATAATCTTGCGAAGTCTTAGCTTAGGGCTTTAGTTGTAATGTGGATTATAATATTCAAGTGCCTAAACTCATATGGATCATGCACATTCACTTAGATGCATTAGGTTCATGTACAAAATGTATTAAAACCTTCATATCTGCATTTTTGATACTAAGACCGGCATACTGGTCCCATACTGGTCACCAAACCGGTGAACCTAAGGAATGCAAGGCTACTGGAACCGGCACAACCAAAACCGGTGTCCATACCGATCCCATACCAGTAAGCCCAACTGCTAGTTCCACTTCTGGAACCGGCATGACCTAAACCGGTCTACATACCGGTGAACAAACCAGTCAAGCCTTCACACTGCACACTCACTGGAACCGACACGGACCATACCGGTTAAAATACCGGTCTAACGGCTAGTTTATCCCAACGGTAATATATCCGTTGGAGACCGGCATACCGGTCCCATACCGGTTACCATACCGGTCTCAGTATAGAAAGTTGAGACTGCTTTTCATTTTCTATATAAATGAACCCCAACTCATTTGCCTTTACTAGTGACTTGATACACATCTTCATACATTCTCTAAGTAAAAAATAAGAGTGTCTTAAAACTTCTTAATCTTAAACACTCTCAAGCTCACACACTCACCTTCATATCATTTAGGAGTGAGCTTAGAACACTTTGGTTTGCAACTCACACAATATTTTTTATATTTGTGAATGCCAAAGTGTGTTTTAAATATTCTCATACAAAAACACTTGTGATTGTGAAATCTCATTCGTTGGGTAGTTGTAAAGGTTTGTGAGTAAGTCTACGAACAAAACTCAAAGTTGTAAAAGGTTCGGAGTGCACATTTGCGGAAAACTCTTGGTTACGAGTGAACCACGGAAACTCAATTCTAGTGGAAATCTTCAAGCGAGGCTTGAGGGAGTGGACTTAGGCACGTTTGGCCGAACTACTATAAATCTCGGTGTCGTATTTCTAATTTCTCTATCCTTATACTTTTACTTATTGCAAGTTAATTTATATTTGTATGTGTTGAATATAAAACTTGCATATATGTTATTAATCAACATAGATAAAACTAGTCTAAGTGTCAATTTGGTAATAAGAGCTAAAAATCGGTAAAGATTTATTAATTCCGCATTTATAGCGATAACCCAATTCACCCCCCCTCTTGGGTATAGAGATTGCTTTGTCGCTATTGCTGGTAGGGAATTTCAAATTTGAATAGAAACTAGAATTTGATGTTTTATTCCAGAGAATTAGTACACTCATTTATAGTACACACTAATAAGTAACATTAATAAAAAAATGATAAGCTTATCTCAAGTTACAGTTACAACTAACACAAATCTTAAGATACACTAATTGTTATCATGATCATTCTAATATTCTATCGGTTTGAATAAATCCATGTTTCACGACATTTTTGAAATATGTCAATTCATAAATTAACTGCCGTCAATTGTCAGAACTAACAATGAAACTAACGAAATAAATTTGGGAGAACACAAGTTCGACCCATTAATATTGAGAGTAGAGTTTATCATCATATTTGAATGAGAGTAGATATATCATCTATAGTAGACGTAGAATTATAAGTTCGTTATAAATATTTGTATTCAATATATAAGTAAATTTCAAATTATATATTTGTAGATTTTTATTGTAATAAAAAAACGGTGAAACTAACGGAATGAGAGTGATGTAATCACTTAATGAAATTATGGGAGAAATTTAAGAAAGGTTGATTTAAATGGGGGTTGTCCGAAATTTTGTCTATTTTAAAATTTTAATTAAACAATGAATTGGCGCCAAAAATCAAATCATTTTGTTAAGCCTCATCCCCTTCCCAAATATTTTGTTTTAAATCCAGAGGAAATTCTCTCATCTCTCACAATTCAAATTTCAAAAGCGAAAAAATGTCCGCAGTAAAATCGATCTCCCGAAAACGAGGCTCCGCTTCGAAACTCACCAAATCGGACTCCAAACATCGAGTCGTGGACAATTTCGATCCCGATCTCTCCAAGTCCGTCTCCAAAACGGCGTTAAACTCTGCGTTTTGTTAGTGAAGATTTATTGTTTTGATTTTTTGAACGAAATTGCAGTGACTTGAAAGGTATTATGTCGGCGCTGCGGCATATCAGAGAGAAAACGCAAAAGGACGGTCAAAAAAAGAACGAAGAGACAATATATAGGTAACATTTTATTATTATCTGTTGCTAGATTTTAGCTTGAATTTTGAAGTTTTAATTTCTTTAATACATATCAAACGAAGTTATCATTTTGGTTAGATTATTTATTTTTGGCGACGAACCGATCTCTGTTTCTTTAATTTTTTTTTATTACGATCCTTGATTGTTTGCCGCCCCTGATGCTTAATGATCTTGTAGCTATCAAATGAATTGAATGATGTATCACATTCATTCGAATTCTTCAATCTGTTTTAACATTTATCTTCAGCTGGAGTCGCTTCATTTTTGTATTCCTTTTTTTATTTTTCATCTCTCAAAGATGCAACTAATTTATTTCACACTTAGATGAGCTAAAATAATCAAAAGAATTTTTATTGCTATCTGTAATTTGACTCGAGCTGGCAAAATTTCTTCAAAGTTAAAAAATACTTGAAATGCTTTTCAGAAAATTGACTAGTGCTTATTTGAAAGTATATTTTGGGTCTGAAAATTGATACTCCTAGTTAGAGGTGGCGTTCCAAATCAAATCCAACAGTTCGGTTCTACGGTTTCAGATTGTTAAAACTTAAAACTCTAGAACCGAACCGAACCGAACTGGAATTGAATAAAAAAATTCGATTCGTTTCTTTTTTTTAAGTGAAAAATAAAAAATTTGCTTCGGTTCCAGTTCTGAACCGAAACCGATCCGAACCTTAAGATTACGGTTCCAAATTATGTGGAACCGTAACCGAACCATTTGGGGTTCGGTTCGGTTTCGATTCCGAACCAGAACAGTGACCGGATCTACTCCTAGTTACAATTTTTAGCTAAGTATTGCATCAAAATATTATAATACTTCTGCAATAAGCATTTTGACTGGTAAGTGCTGCTATAAATAGTTTGTACGTGGTTAAATGTGTTCAAGTTATCTTGCTATGATTGTTTTTTTTTGCCCCTTTTGTGTCCCAATCCTGCAATTATAGTGACTTTATTTCTGTTTGGTGACAGTGTGGCCACCGAAATTCTGTCTAAGATTGATGAGTTGAAGTCCAAAATCGAGAAGGATAGGTAAAATTTAAATGCATTAGCCTGCTTAATGACCATATTGTACATTTAACTTTAATTTATGCATAAACTATACTATTTTTTTTTTCTTTTTTGCATTTTCATTGCAGATAAAGTTTTGCTAAGGCACTATCGAAGAGCTCAAAAGAGGTCTGATATGAACAGAGGAACTCGAATTAAGATTGTCTTTCAAAATGAAATTCTTTGATTGTAGAAGTACTTTGATTTGCCAGCTTTAGGATTGCTTCCTTCTAAACACCTTGTACATACAACAAAGCATGATTCCATTGCGTCTGGGCTGGTAGCATTGTTGTATTGTTACCCTTAAATACATACCAACTTGAATTGTTGGCTGCATTTTTTTCTGACGCAATACTGAAAATCAAGAAATAGGGCCTAAACCATTGGTCAGTGTCCTGCAACCAGTCATTACAAGAGTTGTTAAGTCATCCGTAATCCGCTTGCTATTGTGAACTCCTTTTCCTTGCTCAGTGAAATGATTCTGTTTGAAGTGAAACTGATAAACAACTTTATCTATTGCAATGGTTTATTTCAGTGCTAATTTCTAGTGCTTTTTGACAGATATTATTTCGAAGTTTGAGGAGGACAAGGAAAGGCTGTTCATGCGCTATGAACAACTGAGTAAGGAAAAAAAAAATTCTATTCCCTCTTATTAGTAACATAACTCCACTAATTTGGCAGCCCTTTGAAATCAGGGAAGAAAGAAAAGAGTTTGATATCTGAACAAGAGAAATACTGTGCTGATAAAATTGCTAACTTGGAGGAGTCCTTGGAAAAGAAGAACCAAGTAAGCCAATTATAACCATCAAAGTTACTAGATTGTTGGTTTGTTTGCACTTGTGTTAATAGTTTTAAATTAGGCTTTACTATTTGGAAAACAGAATGACAAAACTTTCAGCATTTTGAGGAAAACACTTGGCTCATTTCTGGACAATGCCTCAGATGAGGACTTTTTGCATGATTATTGAAGATTTGCTTCAATGGAGTTCTGCAGACATCTAAGCAGTAACTTTTTCTTCCTTAATAGAGTAGCTTACAATATACTATCTTTGATAGAAACCAGTATACATTTCCTCTTGGATGCAGTAATTGATGCATGTTGTAGGTGAGATATTCTTTTGTTTTCATGTCTGTAAAGTTGAACCCACGCTGGTTTATTCCAAAGCAAGTCTTTCCATTCTGTTCTTGTATGGTTCAACATTGCGAATTATTAGAGATGCAATTGCTCTTAATATTCATGAAAATTTTCACTGTTTTACATGGCATCCTAGTTTTACTTTATTCATTTTGCGTTATGATTATGCTCTTAGACATTCGTAATCTTTAAAAAAAAAATCCATGCCTGTTTCTGGCTTCTGCAACTGATAAATCAAGCAACATTAAGGAATTAATGCTAATTCTACAAGTGATGCTTTAGTTGTAATTACCATTTCCCATTATCCATTCCTTTGAAGTGTATCTCTGTAGTGCCAATGTGTGGAGGAATCACTGATTCTGGTCCCCAACTTTTACCTGGATCAATTGAAGGTTTGATTCTATCCGAGCTACCCATTTTCAAATGAAATCTACATGGTTCACAAATATACATTTTTGATTTGGTCCAAGAAATTCTACATTTAAGCAAAACCTCGAGAAAATAAAATCTGAAAAGGATTAAAAACAAACTGAAACTCCACAAACATGCGAAAACTCTAAGTTATGAATGAGTACAAGTGTATTCACTAATATGTACATTGACAGGTAACTCAACATCCAGGGAAAAAAAATGGTGTCTGTCATATCATCAAGGAACAAGAGTAGACCCCAAATAGATTAAGCTACAATTTTTTTTTCGCAAGCTCTTATACCATGTATAAGCAATTTAGAGGACTGTACTGGAAGGAGGGGCGGGTTGGCCCTGTTGTACAGACCACGGTGGTCGCCTGTTGTGGTCCTGAATAATGCAATTACACGGAGTCAGTATTTCATTTATGAACACTATGACTCTATGAGTAAGGATCGAGTCTGTATACTGATAATATAGTGTTTCAGATACCTTAATTGTCTACGCACAACAGCAAATTCAATTCAAAGCCTCGTCACACCTTATCCTAAAATAGCTCTTGAACTATTTAACGTTAAGTAATTAATAACTATAGAGTATTTCCCCCCCTGAAGTTGTATCTTGAAAACATCTTTTAGGTATCAAGTGATAAGGTAATGGCAGTCTCCAAATTATTTATGAAAATTAAAAGCAGAACTACAGCTTCTTAAAAATTATTGGAGGATCATCCTCCCTAGCTGTCAATAACTAACTATTCATGGTAAGTTTACACACTTTTACGCTTTGAACTAGTTTATAAAAATAGACCAAGAGCACATCTCGAATACAATTCATTGAGATACTTGTGACCTAGTTGGCAGCTAACCATTTCCCCAGCTCTACCTTCCTACTTGAGCCATCCATCCCTGATTGGTCTCTTACTCAAAGCAAAATTTTTGATCACACAGTTGTTCAAACTCGCACACAGAGATTGACAGAAGATAGTTCACATACCCCAATTTCTGTCACAAAACGACAAGAGGAACACCTAACTGATGGAGCTCCATATGGATACATCAGCAACACTGCACAACTAGCACACTTAACTTGCCCAACCTGATGAGCTGAAACAAAGGACACAGTTACGAAATTTCAAGTGTTCTGTCATTCTAATGTTTGTGAGCATTCCTATAAAATTTAAAAGCAAATATTTCGTTATCTATGGTTGAAACCTTGCCCCATCTATTGAATGCGATGAATGATCACTGGTGTTTACCATGTACCTTATATGCGAGGTCACAGAATTTTCTAACATGATTATTTCACCTCAGGTAGAGGTCTCTCAACAATGATGTGTCAAAACAAATAATTTCATTGTCAAAAAGGGACTAGTACAAAATTGAAACAAGAAGAAGAGTGGGTGGTTGAAGGGCTGTAGGGATCGTAATTATCAAAGAGACATAAAATTCATATGTACATCCACACTTGATGATTTCAGCACCTCTTGTCACAACCAAATAAATAGCGGGAAAAGTATTGCAAGGATCTTTTACTCCACTTAGGTGTATCTGCAGTGATGTCAAGGGGTTGGGCCACGATAGGCATTGAATTAGTTGGAACAAAGTCATCACTACACCCAGAATTTCATATGCAACTTTGTCTTTGAAATAAATGTACTGCAATCCCTCTTAATATGCTAATGCTACATTGTTAGTGAGGTCAAAAGATTCAAGTGCTTGGTAGAATGACGAGAGGAAAGAGATTACATGCTACCTTATTTATTAACTCATTCATTTTTTTTGGTGCGTGTGTTGGGGGGGGGGGGGGGGGGGCATATGGTAGGCAAAAACAGAGTAATTGTCAAGAGTGACTACTACTTATGATGGAAACCATGTTCAGTTCAATCACATTAGGAGAAGAGGAAAGAACCTTCTAGCACAAAGTTGACAGTCTGACAACATGAACATTTGACGTGTCTGGCTCCTCGAGGATATGCAAGCAGTCGACGACAGGAACCACAAACCATTTGAGCCATTTCTGCACAAAATTATAGAACTGAAAAAGTTGGAGGAAGTTGTGAAAACAAATTAATGCTGCAAGATTATGCTTATAACCACTAAAATAAATGAATCGAGAATAAATCGATATTAAGTCATGCAGATTTAGGTCAACCAATTAGGTCTTGAGACAAAGAATACACTCCATCTACACACCTAACGGCTGTCATCATTTGGAAACAACTACTCCATTATGACACACAATGGCACTTCAAATGCATGGATGGATTTTTTTTTTTTTTTTTTTTTACAAAAATATAAAGAATTTGCACTGGTGATCATAATCAATGTGATAGGAGATATAACATAAGTCACACGATAAAGGAACGTTCGCATACCAAGAGAACTCTAAAGTTATACCACATAGTGCAAAGATGAAAATATATGCCAATACCTTGGAATTCTTGCAGTTGAAAAGCAAATCAAAGCTCAACTCAGAACATATCTTATTCACACCCTTTTCGACAACCGCTGTAATATATTGAGGACAAAATCAAGCCAAATATGACAAAGAACCTATCTTTCCAAACATATTCACTATATTTCTGCTATTTAATTGAGAAGAATAAAAACTCCCCAAGCATCCACATAGCCCTTTCTGTGAGATTAAACTCCACACGGTCTTTGAATAAAAAATCCTATTTTGATTTTCCTGTTTGTATCAAATTTTATATCACTGGACCAAAATCCAGTAAGAAAACATCCGTGATTCATTTGATAAATTAATTTATTAACATTAGAAATTTTTTCAACTAATTCCATGAGAAAAATTTTCACCTATGTAATCAGAAATTATTATTTTTCCTTTCCTTCAATAGACAATTTGATAATAGCTTATGAAATAATTAATTTGATAATTAATCTGAAACAAAAGCCAAAAACCCTGAAACGCACCTAAAACTATATCTAAGTGTTAAATACTTTCGACTGATGATTCGATAAAAACTTTCTTCTTCGGGTTTCTAAAAAGAAAACGAAAATGACAGATAAATCTCATCAGTTCACATAAACATGCACATAAACAGAACTACATAATGGGTTACTCACCGGAAATTGAAGGCGCCGGTAGCGGCGGAGGAATGGGTTGCCACCCCGGAGGTGGCCCAGCGTCTTCATCTTCCTTTTGGTTTTCCATAAATTCTTTTTCTCTGTCCTCCATAGTATCTGACTTCGACAGTAACTGGAATGAAGGAAAATAATATCGACTACTGAAGTAGAACGCACCGTTTTAAGGTTCTTCGATTCGATAAGAGTTGTAAATTTTAAGGATATATTTTCATGTATACCCCCGAGTTTTGAATGAACATCAAATTTACCCAAAATGTTTGGAAATTAGCTTCGATATTCGATTTTGTTTTTTCAATTTCATATTTGATTCATTACGATCTGTAATCCCTTGTCTATGGACTGACTGGGTCTATGAGCTAATGTCCAGGCTTGTTATGAGGACGACGATTCTTCTCGAATCCAACCTATTGTTTGTTTGTGTATATATGAACTCAGTTCCTAACCTCTTGTTAATACAATGAAGGTAGTTTAATTTCCAACACTAATTAACATACACAATCCTCGAGTATCAACATTATCAAAGCCTAAAACACTTCACTTCACTTCACTTCACACGTACACTGCTAGATTAAAAACAAAAACAAAAAAAAAAAAAACCCTGGAAGACACACTTATTGGTGAACTGGCAAATTAAAGAATTGTCAAAATGACACACAAATTATTCCACAGATAAGACATTTTAATTCTTACAATTTTATAAATATATATTGTAATTTTAAAAAATACAAACTTTAATCTCATCATTAAATTATTTTTTCCTTTAATATCAAATCAGTACGGCCCCTTATTATTCAGGGCATTTGTATACTAATTAGCTTAATTTGCTTGGCTTAAAATTGCATAGAACCATATCCAATATTCTCAATGACAGATTGTACTTGATAATTATACACGTGTTAATATGTTGGATAGTTCCGTCCTTGGAAAATGAAAAAAAAAAATACATTATAACACCGGCTAGGCTAATCTATTTGGCATCTGCATTCTCAATCCTCGTATCTACTTGCAGTTTGGTCTCTAATAATCTCCCACGAAGCTAAGCTCCTCTCTTCTTCTGGTTGGATGGCTTGGGTTCCTCCTTGGTCAACATCCTTGGAGCAATGGCCATTGCCATTAGCTCTTGAAAGAGCAGCTTGCATGCATATGGAATATGAACCTGCAAACACAATCACGGTCAATCAAATAATTGATAATGGATGGACCCCATGTGAAAGCACAAAAAACAAATTCAGTGGATGTCGAAAAGTTCACCTGGACGATATCAGTCTTGTTTTTGCAACCTCTGCACTCGAATGAGTTCTTCTTCAGGTTTGCAATAGCTATCAACCCACAATGCTCACAGACGTGGACCCTGTATGCATCACTTTGGTCGAATAACCTCTCCTTCAGAAAGTGAGCAGCACCATGAGCAATCATACAATCTCGTTCCATCTCTCCAAATCGAAGACCGCCATCACGAGATCGTCCCTCAGCAGGCTGCCTCGTGAGAATCTGCACAGGACCTCGTCCACGAGAATGGATTTTATCATCAACCATGTGCTTCAATCTCTGGTAATACGTAGGGCCAAGGAATATCATAGCGGTGAGACGCCTGCCAGTGTGACCATTATACATGGTCTCAAACCCACGCATTTGATACCCACACTTGTGTAGAGCTTTGCTGATATTATCCACCTAAAATATCAAATAGATTTGAAGATGAAACTTTTTCAATTTGAAAAAAAAAAAAAAATCAAACTCAAATCCTCCAAGTTCACTTGTACTAATCGGTTTTAAGGTTTACTAATCTAAAACTTGAAAGTACATTACTTACTGTGACATCAGTAAAAGGAGTAGCGTCACCTTCCTTTCCCATGTGAGCTGCAACCTTCCCCATGATGCACTCAATAAGCTGACCAATAGTCATACGGGATGGAATGGCGTGCGGATTCACAATGATATCAGGGGTGATGCCTTCCACAGTCCATGGCATGTCTTCCTGAGTGTAAGTCATGCCCACAGTTCCCTTCTGACCATGCCTACTGCTAAACTTGTCTCCAATCTGGGGTATTCGGACAGATCGTACTCTAACTTTTACAAATCTCAACCCGTCGGCATTTGTTGTCAGTAAAACCTACAAAAATAAGCATGTGATTAGACAAACTTCAGTTCTAAGTTGAACTTTCCTCACATTGCAAAATTACATTTATTTGTACAATTAGCTCTAAAGAAAATTATGGAAGTAAAATGGGAACATAAATACTACTCACTTGATCCACCATCCCAGTTTCACTGTGACGTAAGCTTATGCTATGATCCCGTCTGGTGTAGCGAGATGCTTGTCCTTGAGCTTCTTCCTGAGCAATAGGAGTGGTCTTCCCAATGATCACATCCTCACCAGAAACCCTTGTGCCCTGATAAAAAACAATTATTAATTAAGAAAATTATGATTTTAATTATTTTTAAAGAACCAGTATAAAATGTACTAACAGGAGGTGCAAGACCATCATCATCCAATTTATCATAAGAACCATGCCGCATGCCCTGTAAAAAAGAATTATGATCACTATCTAACATTCACAAGCAACCAATAGCCAACAGTATCCCGAATTCAGTATTAACCATGGTATTAGATCTATCTGGACGTCCAAAATCTTCTTTCACAAGTGTCCCCATCTTTTTCTCCTCATCTCTGTCAAATATTAAGAGGAGTCAACATTGAATCCATCAACACAAAATATAAACAAAATTAAATAGATAAATTTCAATATGCTCACACACTAAGAACGGTCAAAGCAAGTTTAAGGTCAAACCATGAACCTATATGAACGGAAGAAAAGAGATCGAAAGAATCCACGGTCAATTGACGATTGGTTCATAATAACAGAATCTTCTTGGTTGTAGCCAGAGTAGCACGCGATGGCAACTATAGCATTCTAATAGTGACAAGAAGGAAAGTCACAACAAATTGTTATCAGAACTGGAATGAGAAAAAATGCAATTTTTATACTCACAATGCCAGCTGGAAGCTGCCTGAAGTGGAGGTGTTCCATTGCTCTAGTAGTAACAAGTGGCTTTTGAGGATAATAGAGAACATAGGCCAAAGTATCCTGAGCATATAAAAGGTAATCACATTAGATCATAAACCATTACATGCTGAGAAAAGAACCCTGCAATAGCACAAAGAGGAATCAAGCACATACCATACGAAATTGGTAGTTGGTGACATAGATCCCCATGGCTTGCTTTCCCATAGCCGACTGATATGTATTACGAGGGGACTAAATGCATCAAGAACAACAAAGTGAGAGGGAACTCAATTCGAACACATTCTGCTAGACAAATGCCAAAAAATATAAACTTACTTGATTATGGTCAGGAAATGGTATAATTGAAGCGCATACACCTAAAATCAAGGATGGATGGATCTCACAGTGTGTGTAAGTATCAGCATAAGCCTCTTCTGGATGAAGCCTTGCTTGTACAAGATCCTGAAACAAATTAGTGTCAGTTAAATGCCATTCATTGCTTTATAGCATCCAAGTGAGATAGTTGATAATATATTGCACTAAGACATCACTTGACCAAACAAATCTACTGTACTCACATTAATTGTCATGGAAATCATTGTGGTCTCCTCTTCTTCTGTGTCAATATATTCTATAAACCCCTTCGCTACAAGGTCATGCCAACCAACATCTTCAGGGGATTCCTGAAAAACCAAATGTGGCAGTCATGTAATTATTGAAAAAGGTAAGTAATTAGTATCCAAAGGCATAGAAACTTCCAACTGGCTCACCCTCTGTTGCAGTGGAATGATATCTCTCTTCTTTATGAGAAGCCTCTGTTTCTCTACAATAAAGAGAGGACGACTGCACCGTCCGTAGTCAGTATATATCCGCAATTCCTTCAGTCGGATATCTCTGACAACCCCAACTTCAGTGTTGACATCAACCTGAAAAAAGAATGGTCATATCCCTACAGTTGTCTATCTGTGCTTAATTTAACGTAACTTATCATAAGAAAGTTATCCATAGTCAGCAATTTTCATTTTAACTTCATATTGTTCTCAACATTAAACTAGTTTAAAATCTCACACCATAACACCGTCTCTAAACCCTTTTTCCCTTCCACCGACCCCCCGACCCAAAAAACACCCAAAGAAAAGAGAGGGACATCCAGAGAAATATGAAGATGCCAAATTACAAACGATACTGCAATTATTAATGAGACAAAAGTTAAAATGACAACAGTGAAGAACACTTGCACAAAAAATGTTCGAAAAGATTTACAAATAAATAAGGAAAATGTACAGTGCAAGAAGTTTGTCTAATGTTTTCTTTTCCTGCGAGTCTTCCTAAAAGATTTAACAAAGGCATACTAACCCGTCTCCGCAATCTTCTCAAAGTTTTAACCAACATTTCAGGATCACGGTGGATACCAACCCAACAACCATTGACAAAAATTTTTGTAGCTTGAGGTATAACTGCTGGAGAAATTTCCTACAATCAAGGGAAAGGTTGAAAGGAGAGAAAATGAAATTGCAGAGAGAAAAATAGCATCCAAATGAAATCAGAAGTACATATGTACCTCAAAGTTCTCAGTTCCCCATTCTTCTAAAAATTCCAAAATTGGATATGCTGCTGATCCAACCGTTATGTATACCATCAACGCGAGATTCTTTACCAAACCACAAGCCTGACATAACATAAAAGTACATTCATAAGTGCTATGCCGCTATCGTATAAACTAAACGGCTAACAGAGACCACTAAGAGGCAGATTTTATGTAAATATGAAAATAATAATAATCATAATAAACTCACTTGTCCCTCTGGTGTTTCAGCAGGGCACATCATTCCCCATTGTGAATTGTGCAACTGCCTAGGTTTGGCCAATTTCCCTGGTAGAGGTAAAACTCATTAAACAAAAAGGAAAGCAAGTAATTGATTGGATAGAAAAAATTCACTCCAAATCGCAAAAAAAAAAATTTCTCTCAACAGATTCATGCCCAAGAAGTTCACCTTCACGGCCAATGGGAGAATTTAATCTTCGCAAATGTGACAATGTGGAGGCATAAGTTAGACGATTTAACACCTGTAAAAGAACGAATGAGATGTAAGGAAGAACTATGATTCAATCAGGGGCAAATAAAATCTAAGTATTCACATGGAAAAATTAATTATTGTCTCAAACCTGTGACACTCCAGCTCTTGTACCAGCTGCATTTGCTTGACCCCAATTTCCAGTGGCAAGCGAGTACTTGAGACCACTAGTAATCGTTTTTGCTTTGATGGCAAATTGCAAGTTAACATCCTTTCCATTGTCAACACACTACAAAATGCAGAAGCATATAAGTAAAACCGTAAAAATGGTTAACATAAGCAAAGACCAAAGTTTATGTAAAATAACCTTTTGAACATAACCTCTCACGTCCCTGGTTAACTTCCTGAATAGCTGCAGCCATCCAACACCAAGAAAGATTAAGAAAACCGACGAACAGTTTTACTTTTTGATTGTGCAAGAGGTAGGTCTATATATACAACAAACAAACCATTCTAAACAAGCCTCCAAGTAAAGGACCAGCAAGGTCTAGCCTCTTGTTGCCATAGTGATCCCTATCGTCTTCAGCCCTCCGGCCAAGTGCACAAAGAAGAAGCCGATGAATAATATATCTGGAGGCAGCAGCAATAAAATCTTTAGCTATGCAAACAACTCAGAAGCAATAACAATGCTAATGCTTTTGGGGGAAAGAAAAGCTTACCCAAAATAGTAAGCTTTCTTTGTTTCACAGAAGTCTCCTGTACCAACATGAGGAAGCATTTCCTTTTGAAGGATCTCTTTAGCATACCTGAAAGGAGAATGCACAGAAAATTGGTCAACATGATAGAAGTTCACATGAAGACTTTGAAACCCAAATAACATTGCCAATCTAGCATGTACTTGATCCTCTTTTCCCTAGTCACACCCACAGTTGCTCCTCTTTTTCCAATGTAGTCTAGCGCAACCTGCAGTAAACAAAAGAGGAACACTACAATCTCAAAGGTTGTACAAATATACAAGACAGGTACAGTAACAGACTGCAAACGACAGGAGAACATTCCCAGAAAAAAATATATATTATAAGTTGTTCTACAAAGGAAAACCTGAAGATCAGTTTGATTTTTCAATTACGAAAAAGACTGATAAGAGGAAATTATCCAAGAAAAACCAATGGAAAGTCTTAATATCCAGAAGCAATTTTTATTTTTTAATTCAGGAAAATGAAAAATAAAATATATAAATACAAATAGAGGGGTTGAATGAGAAAGATGTGACATTAGAACTTTATCCCCGTCACTAGAAAGCAAGGATATAACTTCTCACACTTAATTAGCAATGCAACATGTGTACAGGAGTACAAGACAACGTTCTATCGAAAAATTTCAGGGAAATACCTGTTGGTTTTGAATGACAAATGCTTCTTCAAGTGAAGGCCGAAGCAATTCCATCATTTGAGTATCTTGGAAGTCATAGCAAATGTGCTCTAAAATATCTTTGTCCGCAACAAATCCCAAAGCCCGAAAGACAATGATAATAGGAATTTCAGTCCGAATATAAGGAAGAGTAGCACGGATGTACTGCCCTGAAGAGCCCTGCAACAATTAGAATGTAAAGAAAGTCAAATCATAGATACAATAAATGAAAGATAAAAATTACCAACAACCTTTTGATAGAAAAATAATAAAGATCTCTTCCAGAAAGAATAACAGGAAATAAAAAGGCACCCCCAAACACTAGAGGAGCTGTTACCCCTTTGGCACTTGTGCGAGAAAGCATCCGCACAAACATAGTGCTTGGTGGCCTGTTCTGGGACTCCGCCATAGACCGAACTTCAGCAACATATGCATACTTGTTTGGTTGCCTCTTTTTAAAAACATATACATGGTTGGTGCTCATCTTCTCCTGAGCAATCAGAACCTTTTCACTACCATTGATAATAAAATATCCACCTTGGTCATATGGGCATTCCCCAAGCTCTGTCAAATCCTTCTCAGAGTTTTGATATAGTGTGCAATAACTTGACCGAAGCATTATAGGAACCTAAAATCACATTAATACAGCATTAATTGGTGAATTCTCATAGAGAAACATATCCATTCATATTAATATATAAATATATCAAATTACACACCTTTCCAATAAACACTTTTGTGAAATCTTGGGTTTCAGTAACTTCTTCACCGTCATGCCCTTTCTTTATAACTCTCTTCGTAACATCCACATACAAGGGTGCCGAGTATGTTAAATTCCTCAATCTTGCAGCCTTTGGGAATAGTGTAGCGGTCTCTCCATCTGATTCGGTCATCATCGGTTTGCTAAGATATATCTGACCAAAACTGATCTTGTAGATAGTCTGCACATGAAAGCCAATCCCGATGCTTTAATTTCTATTTGCAATTTATTAACATGCTCATTAGCAGCATGTTTAGTAGCACTTTGATCCCACACATTTACTTTTAAAGTTATTTCTGCCTCCTCTATAGCATTATCTATTTTTCTCTGTAATTATGGTGAGTTTGGGATTCTTATATAACAATTGTGATAAATGCTCCTACACACACCCTAGCTCCTCCTTCAATTGATTCTTATAAAAGCAACTTCAAAGTGGAAGTCCAACTACTTCTATGGCGAAAAAAACACGACCACTCACATCAATTTCAACCAAATTACCAAATTGTACAGCTAAAAATTAACTCTACTGCCGCATAAAAAGTTCACATAAATACGTATGTCTGTGTAAAGAGTGGAAAACCTCAGCAAAATCGGACTGTTGGCCGGGATTGTGTTGAGACTCGGGGCGAATCTCGATATCCGCGGACTCGTCGACGATTTCTTGCATAGTGTTCTGAATGAATTCGTCAAAGGAATCGAGTTGCTGCCTGACCAATCCCTTGTCTTCAAAATACGATGAAATAACCGCCCACGCATCCTCTTGCGTTATCTCCTCTTCGTCGTCGTCGTTCTCTTCTAGCTGTTGGTCGTATTCAATATCTTCCTCCATGCTAAACCCTAAGCAATCTTATATTTATTCAAATTACAAAATCAGGACCGAACCCTAATGAGAAAGCTGAGAGAGGGTTTTGGGATGGAAGAAAATGGGATCGTTGAATATTGTTTCTTTCGGAATGGCGGTGAACTGAAGACTGAAGAGTGATCTCCTTTTCTATTTAAGATCATTGGTGGGCTATTTCCCTTAATTCGGGTTATATTTATAGATAAACATAAATATCGAATAATCTAAGGGGTGTCCTTAATATTTACGGAGTCACTCACTCGTGACTCGTTTATTAATAATTATTTGGTAACAGACCCGGTTTTTTCAGCCTAGTAGCTGTCAAGTTGAACCGAATCACTAGGCCCAATCAGTTGAATTAGGACTTGGGCTTAGTCTACGTGAATTTAGGAAATTGGGCTTTTTCGCTAAAATGAGTAATGATAGCTAATAAAAAATCTTTTTAATTTAATTTAAATAAATAGCCCATGACAAATTATTTCAATTCTTTTACTTTTTTATAATAATTTCTTCTTTTTAAATTCTAATGGTAGATTTTTTTAATTATAAGGGTTTGTAATTGTGGAGATGAAAACTAATTTAAGATTTTAGTATTTGTTGGTATTTTATAAATAAAAACTCAAAAGAAATACTAGTGAAGTTTTGTGACAAGATGATTGATTTGAATATATGACTTTGTATTTTAAAAATCAGACAGCGGAAATTTTAGGAAATTAAATTCAAAAGGTTTTCATAAAGATTTTAAAAGTGTGTTAGGAGCTCCCTCTTTAAATATTTGTGTGATGATTATAATCAAAATTTAAAAGAATATAGAAATAACAATTTAATTTATATACAAGTACATGACCATTTTGGGTTTTTTATTTTAAATTTTTTTATTCATTTTGGCTTGTTGAATGGTAAGATTTTAACTTAATTTTCTAGATACTTAGTAAATCATATATCTTTCCACCTATTTGGATAGAGGTTTGATATGTGACTGTGTGTATTATGACAATTAATATATATATATATTTAGAAGTTGGTACGGCTAGTTATGAACTTATAAGGGGATTTTGCTATCATCAAGTTGAGATTTATGAGGTTTTAAACTTTTAGTGTAGTTTTAATTATAAACATTTTTTTTTTTGGATAACCGGGGTGTCCGGGCCAGCTTACTCGCACCTCGACTAATCCCCGGGACCTGTGCTTCGTGCCCTCAGAAGTTTCCCAACACATATCAGGATAAGTCGTTGGCTTTGACACCAGGGGGCATGACCCCAAAAAATACATCTAGTAAGATTCGAACCTTGAACCTGAGAGGGAACAAACCACTAAAGCCAAAAGTCTTTACCACTAAGGCAACCCTTTGGGTTTTTAATTATAAACATAAGTTTATTGTATTTCATTAATTTTTTTTTAAAAAAAAAAAAAACTCAAATTACCTTCTACGTTTAATTTATTTTGTAAAATTAGTGTGTGTGTAACCAATTTTAAAATATGGTTGAGTTATTTTAACTTAAAAATTTGATTTAATTTTTTGTACACATATTTTTCTGTTAAACTCGTACAGTTTAATGGTTGATTAATAACATCATTAAATGCTGTTTTTATTTTAAATATTTATTATTAGATTTCATAAAATTAGTAAATTAAATTTTATGTTAAAATAACCACTCCCTTCAAAATTATTTAGGTTTAGCATATTTCATTCACACGTGATATTAATTTATTAATTAATTCAAGTTTGATTTATCTATTAATGCCCCAGTGTCACTTCAGCTCAAAATTTTTGTAATGAGTTGAAATTGTTAGAAAACGAGTGTTACATATTGATTTTTCAGAAGAAATTGTAACAAAACAAGTAAATGAACTTATAAAAAAAAAACATTACAAGTCTACATATATACATTGAATACATACATTTGTAACACATTAAAAAATCAACATCTATTAGATATGAACTCGATTTCCATACCATAAATATTTACTCATACTCAATTATTTGAGGGAGAAGTCTACTCCGAATTTGAGAGAAATATAGTTCATGTGTCTATAGAGACTCGAACTCATGCTCTCTTGACGAAAGAACCCACTTGCTCAATTGTGAAACAAGCAAACCCCTTGATTTGTTCAAGCCTCACGAACGTTGGTCACGATTTGTCGGAACAAATCCCTTATAAGATCATCTCTTAAATCCCTTAAGAACATTGCCTTAGGTAACTTGAGAGTCGAAACTTTGCTAGATTGGAGACGCCTCTAAGATTGTCAACGCTTAGATAAGTAAGATTTACATTTGAATAAGGAATCCCTTCCTTACAAGATTCAACCATAGCCAAATATGAAGAAGCTTATTTTTGTTTATGAAATTTTGTGGCTTAAAAACTATCATTGCTTACCCTCAATCACGTCCTCAATAGTCATTTTCCACTTAAAGTAACTTAAACATACCAAACATAATATTTTAAAAAATGTAATAATTTTGCTATATTCCCCTATCGCATGAATTGGGCCAAATTCTTCAAAATGGTAATTATCTTCAATGAGCCTGTGAGCGTCACTCAAATCTAATTTGGGTCAAATGAAATAGCTTTGAGCCCTATCCATTGAAGCCCACATGCACTTCCAGTGTGCCCTGACTGGTTGACTCTGTTGCAGTCGACCATGAAACTCTGTATTAGTCCCGCCATTGCTTTTTTGATCTTCTTGATCTTATATCTTGTAAATTGTAATTGACCCTTATGATACTTACAATGATTTCATAAACTTGGTCGTGTCCCTTTATACTCAAAATATGACTTGATTCATGTCATCTCCCAAAGTGAACAACAAGTAAATGAACTTTAGAATATAGAAAAATTGGTCACTCTTGAACACTGTTTTTATCAAGATAAGAATTTGATTTTTTTAACCTTAAGATAATTCAACCTCGCTATCAATGTTTAATAGTCTGTGGTGGTTATAATGGGGGATAAAATGATCACTATCCTTTTATAGTAACACTTGATAGAAAACGCTCTCTAAATTTAAAAACAAAAGTCTTTATAATTGGTAGGGAAGCCTTTAATGATCTCTAATTTTTTTTTGTTAAAAAATGAAAGATATGAAAAATGTATTCTTGAATTAAGAGTCAGGCATAATATAAAATTTGGAATTTTCCATTCCGAATAATTTTTTTTTAAATCCAAAATTATGATTTTTAACTAAAAAAATCCAGAATCCATTTGACTACCATCACTACATAGTGCCCAATTTATGAATAATAAAGCTAGTCCTTTATAAGTCTCAGCTCATGTAAGAGAAATGATGGCATGATTCCTATATGACACTCTAAAGAAACATATAAAAGCTATTAGAGCAATTAACTCGTGAAAATTATAATACAAAACATAAAAATCATTAGAAAATGATTTGTGTGCAAAACTGCAAATCACAATATAACCACAGCTTTTACTAGTTTGAGTAATTGACATTCAGCTACCACCCATCCTCTTGGTGTCCACGTGGACTACAATGGAAACAGCCGTACAAGTTCATATACACCTTGTTAGGTGAACAGACCACAGATAATTTCAAGATTAATTAAATGGGGGGTTAACAATAGATTAGTTGCCTAATTACAACACTTGCTGCAGTTTGGGATTGCAAGCACAGCAATTTAAATCATTTACAGGTTACCAAATCTGATTCTTGTTTGAGTCCTATCTGTTTTTTCTCATTTAAATTTCTTTAAAAGAACCCCATTTCACTTTTAAATTAACTTGATTAGATCTCTAAAAGCAAGTTGAAAAATGACCAAGACCAAGAGGATCATCACCAATGTTCTGAGGCTTCTAGCCTTGGGAGCAACAGTTGCTGCCATTGCTGTAATGGTTACAAGCCATCAATCAACTGAAGTTTTGAACTTAACATTCACTGCTAAGTTCAGCAATGAACCTGTTTTCAAGTGAGTCTTCACCACCACCACCATTATCACATCATCTTATTTAATTTCTATCCATTTTCATTTTTGGTTATTAAATTAATGTTTTGTGTATATAGGTACTTTGTCATTGCAGAAGCAATTGCTTGTGGCTACACCCTTGTAGTTCTAATTCTCTCTTGCAAGAGCTTGCTTTGGCCCTTAATAATCATCCTAGATGTGGTAACAATTGAATCAATTTCTTCAACATTTTTTCACCTAACATTTGATTTGTTCTGGTTAAGTTGTTATCATGTTGTATTGTTTCTCAGGTTATTACAGCGCTGCTGACTTCAACCATAGCGGCAGCATTGGCAATAGCTCATGTGGGGAAGAAAGGCAACAGCCATGCTGGTTGGCTACCTATTTGTGGACAAGTTCCTAAATTTTGTGACCATGTCACTGGAGCTCTAGTTTCTGGATTTGTTGCTGCAATAGTCTACTTATTGCTTCTTCTTTATTCTCTCCATGCTGTACTCAGTCCTGTTTTTGGTGTAAAACCTTAAGAGGGTTCCCTAGTATATGCATATTTTGAATGCTTTTAGCTCCTATCATATTTCCACCCACCTTTGTTTGCTCTGTATAAGCCTAATCTACTTTTATATATATGTTAATGATCAATTATTATTAGTAGTACATCATATAATGTATAGTCATGTTTTAAATTTGGATCAGACGGGAGCCTTGATGAATAAAAGTGGCGGTATACATTAGGCTTCTCAACGAATCTTCTATTCCATATTAGCATATCGATTGCGAATTTAGATTGAATGATGAAATGAGTTTTATATTGGGATTTTTATTAATTATGATTGATAATTTTTAAATAAACTTTTATATGTAATTGAATTGAAATCATTACTATTAATGCAAATTCATACATCGTGACTCCAATATGTGAAGGACAAGATTCACATCTTAAAAATATCATCCAATGGGATTACAGAGGTCCCCACCATCAGATTGCCTCAGTAACCACACATTGGAATCTTCCAACTAAATGCTTTGTAACTGTCACCAACTTCTAATCAATAAAAACAAAGAAGCTTCAAACTATGATGAACACACACAGCTTTTGAACCCAGTTGATGAGAAGATGGTTTTTGGAGCTCTGTCATTGACCATTCCTTTGTGGTCAAATTTAGCCTCCAATGTTGATTCTAAAAGGAACTATCAAACTAATAAAGGAACAACCCTGAGAATTTCATGTTCAAATTCTAGTCCAGATTTGCCTGCTACCACTGGTAAGTTCTCTGTTATTTCTTCATTAATAGACTAAAACGCTGTTGCTATACAAACAAATTAAAACTGATAATAGATGGAGATAAAAATTTTGTTTGTACAAAATTCAAAGTGATAGTAAACAAATAACGGGTTAAGACTTGATAGTATTTCAGTTTTGTGAAATTTGATAACATGTATAATGGAGTGATTTGTACCTTTTTGGGAAAAATTACTAGAACCCATGTGAAGTTTTTCTTCTGGGAGGATTTGCCTTGAATTTTTCATTACAAATTGCATCAAAGGGATAAATATGAGGGTCTATGTGTGGATTTTGGGCTGCTGTTCTGGCTTTAAGACATAGTTGGCTGTCATTATGTTGTATTTTGTGGTGAATTATTCACAATATAGATGATGTCGGCTTAAGCCCATTGGTACTCTTTCTTGTAACTCTATTCTATTTGTTTTAAAAAAGAAGATATACCTTCTCATAAAAAATATGTTGCTAAATCAATTGATCATATATGCGATGTCTAGCATCTGCAAATCTATTAATGTATAAGTTTGCTATTAATTGATAAGATTTTAGGAATTGAAAGCTTCAAATGGGTTAGTTGTAAACTTGTAGCTGAGATGTGCCATAATGGGTGTGATTTTACCTTCTCAGTTAGAAATGGGGACTAGGAGGTCTAAAGGTTGCAGTTGAGGTAAACAGAAACTCCCCATTACTGATGCATTTGAGAATCCGTTAATGATAACATTAGCAGAGAGGGATGGAGTGGAAAATTTTGTTTGTAACTTTGTAGAGTTCAGTTGTGAAAAACCCGGTTTTGTTACAGTATCTGCTACTTGAAACCCATAATAAAGGATCTCTGTAACTCCCTCTGTGTGGATACATGTGACCGAGTATGAATGCCAGTCAATAAAGTCAAAGTAATTTTGTGAACCTTTTGTGTGTGCTTATTCCAACTTGAAGTTGGTTCTTATAATGCTTTTATGACAGATAAACCTCAGAATGATGCTTCTGTGACTGGTGGAGCATACGATTTTGGAAGAGCGACTACACCACTCACTCAGAAGTTGATATCATCGCCAAAGAAAGTCACTCTTATAAGGCATGGTCTTAGCTCGTGGAATGATGAGAGCAGAGTTCAGGTATGTTGCTTTTTTTTTTTTTTTTTTTTTTTTAAACCAATTTTATATCTTGTCTCTGCTTGGTGGAGACGATTTTATTATTGTGAGTTGTGACCACATCTAGCGATAGGGTGCCCAAAGACTTGTCATGTGTGAATTGATTATCAGTGTTTTACACTGTTGTTTCACCTTTTATGAACACAGAATTCAAATCTATTTCTTCTCCATGTTTCATTGAATCTACAAGATTTCATATGCTAAATTGATCTATATACATATGCCTGCAGGGAAGCTCAAACTTGTCTGTGCTAACAGAAACTGGAGTGAGGCAAGCTGAGAGGTGTCGGGAAGCCTTGAGAAATATATACTTTGATCAGTGCTTTTCAAGTCCAATATCCCGTGCTAAGGTGTAGAATATAGATACCACTGTTCAGTCAGCCTGCCAATATTCCATGGTATTATATTTATTTTAACTATGGGTGTTGAATGCAGTCCACCGCTGAAGTTTTATGGCAAGGGAGGGATGAACCACTGGTTTTCCTTGATTCACTGAAGGAGGCCCATCTGTTTTTCCTCGAGGGCATGAAAAATGGTCTGTCTCTGTTTCTTTTATTAGTTCAAACTAGTTAAATTTACTTGAAACAGCATTGATTCATACATAGTACTATACTTGCATTAAATTTGACTTGTGTCTTCTTCTCGTGAAATTATCAAGTTTTCATTCAAAACATTTTTTAATTGTTCATTTTTCTGCTTGTGTTTGTAAACTTGAAAAGTGAGTTGGTTGGAGTTTAGTACATTGTTTGAATTATCTATTGCATTTAGTTGTGCATCTATGAGACTAAATCACATTCAGAATTTGGAGGCAGTGGATGCCAGGCAGAAACATCCAAAGGAGTATACAACATGGAGAGAAGATCCAGCTAATTTTCATGTGAATGGGGTTTATCCGGTAAGAAATCTATGGGGAACAGCTAGAGAGGCTTGGAAGGAGATCCTGTTGACACCTGTATGATCTTTTCTTTCCTAGTTAATAGCTATTTCCATCTCTTCTACTCAAATATATTTGTTTGACATGTTCTTTCTTATTCATCAGGGAGAGAATTTTTTGGTTGTCACTCACAAATCAATTTTAAGGGCACTGATCTGCACTGCTTTAGGCCTAGGCCCTGAGAGGTATGTAATTGTCCCATCAAAATTTTGGTGATTCATCATCACCAAGCTAGATATCTTAGGGGATTCTCGTAAAATACTTTTAATCTTGGCTGAAGAGGAAATTCGTACAACAGCTCCCCCCCTTCGTGGTGAGATACTGTTGTCGGCTCATTTGTAAAGCAATATCGTGTTAGAATGCAATAGCACATTCCTGATGGTGATCTTTTGGCAGTCAGCGCTAACAATGTTCTTGTTGCTTCAGGTTCCGTGCAATAGATGTCAATAATGGCGGCATAACTGTATTTATAGTCAACCAAAAAGGAGAAGCAATGCTTCGGTCATTGAATATGACTGCACATATGGACAGTGATTACATGTATGTTTACTGAAAACCTTGTGATATACACAGTCGGCACAAATTCCAGTGCTGAAATGAGAGGGAATGAATGATGAGTAAATTTTCACCATAACCTGTTTTCTCTCTCTCATAGGGTTTTAACTTTTGCTGAGTTACTTTGGTCCAAAATTTATTTGAAATATATGGGGAAACCTTCATGTATTGGGAAGACTTGCATAGTTAGCTGCATATTATTCCGGTTGTACTTTTTTTTTTTTTTTTTTTTTATAACCGGGGTGTCTGGGCCAGCTTCCGCGCACTTCGATTAATCCATGGGATCTGTGCCCCGTGCCCTCTGAAGTTTCCCAACACAGATCAGGGTAAGTCGCTGACTTTTCATATCAGAGGGCATGACCCCAAGGAAATGTATCTAGTGGGATTCGAACCTTGAACCTGAGAGACAGCAAACCACTCAAGCACAAAGCCTTTATCACTCACGTATTATTTTGATTGTACTTAGTAGACCGGGCCGGCGGTTCGGTTCCGGTTCGGAACCGAACCGAACCGTCCGGTTCCGGTTCCACACTAAAATGGAACCGGAACCGGAACCGAACCGTTCGGTTCCGGTTCCGGTTCCATTCGGTTTTTTTTTTTTTTTTTACTTTTTTGAAAATAAAAGTTAAATTACAAATAATTACTTTAAATTATTTTTTTTGAAAATAATTACAAATAAAATTACATAATTACAAATAAAATTATGTAAATTACAAATTACGTTAAATTACATTACATAATTACACTAAATTACAAATAAAATTCTTATTTAAAAAATTAAAAAAAAATATTAATTCGGTTCCAACCGGAACCGTACGGTTCCGGTTGGAACCGTTGGAACCGAACGGTTCCAACCGGTTCGGCTAGGGGAGGAACCCTAACCGAACCGGTTAGGTTCCGGTTCGGTTCCGGAACCGGAACCTTGGCCGGGTCTAGTACTTAGAATCATATGGCCTATGTAGTTTTTTTTTTCAGAAATCTGCAATATAGGCTCGTGTGATAATGAAATTAAATTAAGTTGTGATAAATTTTTATTATAATTTAATGCGTATATTTATAATAATAGATGAAATTTAATTATATATAATTTTTTTATCTAATAATTACTCAATATATATTGTTTTTGGAAAAAATATTTTATAAAGTTATTTTATATCATTTTCCCTATATTTAAAAAGCTCAACTTTCCCTCGCTTTCTCGGACTTAATGGCAAAATTCCATCTTCATGGAAAACAAACAACACTCGCCAGCTTACCAAGCAATTCTGAAAGCTGGCCCACGCCTCAAACCACTGCAACAAGTCCACGCCCACCTCATCGTCTCAGGCTACGGTCGCTGGCGTTCCCTACTCACAAAGCTCCTCTCTTTCGCTTGCGACGCCGGTTTCATTAACTATGCGAAACGGATCTTCTTTTGCATTCCCAACCCTGACTCTTTCCTCTTCAATACCCTCATCATACGAAACTCCAAATCAAACTTATACATTGATTCTCTTTTATTTTATCGCCGCATGATTTTATCAAACATTTTACCGTCGAACTATACTTTTACAGCCGTGATCAAATCTTGTGCTCATTTATCGGATTTGAACCTCGGCAGGGCGATTCATGCTCATGTTTTGGTATCTGGGTATGATTCGGATTTGCATATTCAGGCTGCGCTTATTAGTCATTATGCGAAATCTAGTGATTTGAATGTTGCAAGGAAAGTGTTTGATAAAATGCCTGAGAAATCTGTTGTTGCTTGGAATTCAATGATCTCGGGATACGAGCAAAATGGGCTTGCTAAGGAAGCAATTGGTTTGTTCAATTTGATGAGAGATATGGGTGTAAATCCAGATTCAACAACGTGCGTGTGTGTTTTAGCAGCTTGTGCTCAGTTGGGGGATATTGCTTTGGGATGCTGGGTGCATGAGCATATTATTGGTCAGGGTTTTGATATGAACGTAATGCTTGCTACTTCATTGATTAATATGTATGCTAGGTGTGGGAATGTGAGTAAAGCACGAGAAGTTTTTGATATGATAAATGAATTAAATGTTTTTGCTTGGACTGCAATGATTTCTGGGTATGGAATGCATGGTTATGGTACTCAAGCAGTGGAGCTTTTTGATCAAATGAGAGCTCACGGTGCAAGGCCTAACAATGTCACATTTGTTGCTGTATTATCAGCATGTGCTCATGCAGGGCTTGTTCAAGAAGGGCGCCAGGTATTTGCTAGCATGAGGCAAGAATATGGTTTGGTGCCAGGAGTTGAGCATCATGTTTGCATAGTTGATTTGTTTGGGCGAGCTGGACTACTCAAGGAAGCATATAAATTTATCAAAGATGTGATTGGTGAGAAGCCAGCTCCTGCCGTTTGGACTGCCATGCTTGGAGCCTGTAAGATGCATAAGAACTTTGATCTTGGAGTGGAAGTTGCTGAGCATCTCTTATCTGTTGAACCAGAAAATCCAGGCCATTATGTACTGCTATCAAATATATATGCTTTAGCAGGTAGGATGGATCGAGTAGAAATGGTTAGAAACATCATGATTCGAAAAGGCTTAAAGAAACATGTTGGATATAGTACTATAGAGGTTGATCAAAAGAATTACTTATTTACCATGGGTGACAATTCCCACCCCGACACAAACGAAATCTATCAGTATTTAGATGAACTGATGGGCAGGTGTAGGGAAGCTGGTTATGTACTGGAATCCGAATCTGCAATGCATGAATTGGAAGAAGAGGAGAGGGAGTATGCTCTTAGATATCACAGTGAGAAGCTAGCACTTGCATTTGGGTTACTGAGAACCAGCCCTGGCATGTCTATTAGAATTGTGAAGAACCTTAGAATGTGTGAGGACTGTCATTCAGCAATTAAGTTCATTTCAGTTGTTGCAAATAGAGAAATCATTGTTCGGGATAGGCTCCGATTCCACCATTTTAACCAGGGCTCATGTTCATGTTTAGATTACTGGTGATGGATTGAATTTTGCTAACTTCAGATTTTGATTGACGTTGTTTTGACTCGTTTCATGTTCTTTAATTTGCAGACCATCAGTGACCCATCTTCCATAGGAAGCCCACGGAAAAAGCCCAAAACTTATGACCACCGCCATTATTATAAACTTATTGGAATGTATTTAACTTTGGACAATCCCATTCATGAAAGCAAAGGGAATATGATTTGTGAATATCTCATCAAAATTCATTCTTCAAAACTGTGTACAGGATCAGGGAGATGAAGTGCGCGAAGCTTTTTGATGGATTATGTGCGTGTGTGTGCGCGCTCTGAAGATTAAAATTAAAAACTGTTTTGAGAGAATTATAGAAAGCAAAATTTTATTTGTCATCAAACGTATCATACAAGCTCTGCCTTGCAGAGGAAATTACAAACCCTTTTATAGACTAAGGGTGGAGATAAAAACGGAATTCAAACCACGGATTTCAAACCAAGAAAAAGAACAGTACACACCATAATAATTACAAACAGTGCACACCATAATAATTACAAACACAATAATGACACACACATACAAAAGAAGCCAGCTGTATGGCTTAAACGCAATAAAACAAAAGAAGCCAGCTGTTTGGCATTCTAAAAGTTATTGAGATAAGGAAAAGGATATCTTGTCGGACAGCTGTGCTATTGAGATAATATTTTATTTCATATGTTGATTGACGAAGACACCAAAGCAGTCGTCTTCATTGATTGGGGTGAAGGATGATGCTGCGTCATCGCTTGCGTCATCTTCATCATCTTGAGAAATCTTTGAAAGAGCATCAATCAATTGCCTTTTGTATTCTTTTTTGTTTGAAGCAGAGGCTAATGAAGCTTGAATTTGACTTTTGCTGAGATGAAAGTCTTGATTTTGTAATTCCGTTGAGACAGACTGAATTGATCTTCCAAGATATCCTATTCCTAATAAAAAAGATTTGCTCAATCGACTTCATGATGCATCAATTTATTCAAAATTTGACATGAAATCTGGTTTCTGGCAAGTACAAATTCATGAGTCTGATAGGTATAAAACTGCTTTCAATGTTCCATTTGGACATTATGAGTGGAATGTAATGCCTTTTGGTTTAAAGAATGCACCAAGTGAATTTCAAAATATTATGAATGACATTCTTAAACCAGTTGCACAATTTTCTATAGTTTACATAGATGATGTTCTCATTTTTTCATCAAGTCTGCATCAACATTTTGTTCATTTAAAAAAGTTTTTCAATATCATTAAACAAAATGGTTTGGTTGTGTCTGCACCAAAAATGAAATTATTCCAAACCAAAATAAAATTCCTTGGTCATGAGATTTTCCAGAACACCATTAAACCCATTGACCGTGCAATAGCTTTTTCTGACAAATTTCCTGATGAAATCAAAGATAAGACCCAATTACAAAGGTTTTTAGGATGTCTCAATTATCTAGGAGATTTTTATCAAAATCTTCGCCAAATTTGTGAACCATTATACCAGAGACTTAAGAAAAATCCAAAACCTTGGTCTCCAATCCATACAGAAGTTGTAAAGAGACTTAAGAGTCATATCACAGAATTACCATGTCTGTCAATTCCCAATCCTCAAGCTTTTCTTATTGTCGAAACAGATGCCTCTGATATAGGTTATGGGGGAATCCTTAAACAGTCAATAAACAATCACATCTCTTTGGTTCGTTTTCATTCTGGAGTCTGGCTAGGTCCTCAAAAAAATTACTCTACTGTCAAAAAAGAAATTTTATCTATAGTTCTATGTATTTCAAAATTTCAAGGAGATTTAATCAATAAAAAATTTCTCCTTAGAATAGATTGTTTATCTGCTAAAGAAATTCTTTTAAAAGATGTTCAAAATCTTGTTTCAAAACAGATTTTTGCTAGATGGCAAGCTATACTTTCTTGTTTCGATTTTGAAATAGAATTTATCAAAGGAACTTCAAACTCTTTGCCAGATTTTTTAACAAGAGAATTTTTACAGGGAAAAAAGCTCAATCAACTTCATGGGCACTCCCATGAAAGCAAAACAGACAAAGGAATCATATGCTATGGTTCCTAGTCAATCAAGAAATCTATCTCAAGAAAATTTCCCTCAATTACAGGGAAACCAGTTTCAATTACTATCTCAAGACTCTGAAGGATTTATTACTCCAAAATCAAAAAATAAATCCACAAAGAACCCTACTTTTTTCTCAAGCCATTTCTCAAGAAAAAAACCTTAACCCATCAAATACACCTTCCTCTTCCTCTCCCTTAAAAACTCAATATATTGCCAAAGAAGCTTCTCTTCCAATTGCCATAATTGAACAAGAACAAAATTCTACCTTAATTCAAGGAATTGTCAATAATGTCCTCCCCAGACATTTTCTTTTCCTTCCAGAAAACCTCCAAAAAACCAGAAAATTTTATGAATTTATACTCGTCGATACAGATTCAATCGATGTTACCCATACTCCAGATCCAAAAAACCCTTCTCAAATAGCTTATTCAAAATGTAAAATTTCAAAGGTTTTATCTTTGACAGATTGGAACCTCAATCCTTACACAGAAAGAACCCTCTCTCAACCTTTCAACCCTCAATCGTTCAATTACTTTGATTATCAAAATGCTTGGTTCAATTTCCTTTGTGTTCGAGCCTTTGATCATTCTTGGTTTTTTCATTTTGGACAATGTAATCCAAAATTCCCTCAATGGTTTATCAAGTGGTGGTTTTATTTTGGCCCCCAGCTTTCTATCATTCCATTAGAAATTCAAGAAGGATTCAAGTTATGGTCAGAACATATGAGATCCACTCAAGAAACTCAAGACTTACTCCTATCATTTTTTGCCTCTTTCAATTGTTGTTGGATCATGACTTGGAATTTCAAAGTAGAAAACAGAATCGCTGGAAATCCAGCTAGACATCTCTCAAGATCAATAAAAATAAAATGGTGGGCCGGTTTCAACAATCAAAATGCCTGTTGTAATGCAGTGATCAGCTGGTTTCATAAATATTCTGGAAGATCAATTCAGTCTGTCTCAACGGAATTACAAAATCAAGACTTTCATCTCAGCAAAAGTCAAATTCAAGCTTCATTAGCCTCTGCTTCAAACAAAAAAGAATACAAAAGGCAATTGATAGATGCTCTTTCAAAGATTTCTCAAGATGATGAAGATGACGCAAGCGATGACACAGCATCATCCTTCACCCCAATCAATGAAGACGACTGCTTTGGTGTCTTCGTCAATCAACATATGAAATAAAATATTATCTCAATAGCACAGCTGTCTGACAAGATATCCTTTTCCTTATCTCAATAACTTTTAGAATGCCAAACAGCTGGCTTCTTTTGTTTTATTGCGTTTAAGCCATACAACTGGCTTCTTTTGTATGTGTGTGTCATTATTGTGTTTGTAATTATTATGGTGTGCACTGTTTGTAATTATTATGGTGTGTACTGTTCTTTTTCTTGGTTTGAAATCTGTGGTTTGAATTCCGTTTTTATCTCCACCCTTAGTCTATAAAAGGGTTTGTAATTTCCTCTGCATGGCAGAGCTTGTATGATACGTTTGATGACAAATAAAATTTTGCTTTCTATAATTCTCTCAAAACAGTTTTTAATTTTAATCTTCAGAGCGCACACACACACGCACATAATCCATCAAAAAGCTTCGCGCACTTCATCTCCCCGATCCGGAGTTGAACATCATGTTTGCATAGTTGATTTGTTTGGCGAGCTGGACTACTCAAGGAAGCATATAAATGTATCAAAGATGTGATTGGTGAGAAGCCAGCTCCTGCCGTTTGGACTGCCATGCTTGGAGCCTGTAAGATGCATAAGAACTTTGATCTCGGAGTGGAAGTTGCTGAGCATCTCTTATCTGTTGAACCAGAAAATCCAGGCCATTATGTACTGCTATCAAATATATATGCTTTAGCAGGTAGGATGGATCGAGTAGAAATGGTTAGAAACATCATGATTCGAAAAGGCTTAAAGAAACATGTTGGATATAGTACTATAGAGGTTGATCAAAAGAATTACTTATTTAGCATGGGTGACAATTCCCACCCCGACACAAACGAAATCTATCAGTATTTAGATGAACTGATGGGCAGGTGTAGGGAAGCTGGCTATGTACTGGAATCCGAATCTGCAATGCATGAATTGGAAGAAGAGGAGAGGGAGTATGCTCTTAGATATCACAGTGAGAAGCTAGCACTTGCATTTGGGTTACTGAGAACCAGCCCTGGCATGTCTATTAGAATTGTGAAGAACCTTAGAATGTGTGAGGACTGTCATTCAGCAATTAAGTTCATTTCAGTTGTTGCAAATAGAGAAATCATTGTTCGGGATAGGCTCCGATTCCACCATTTTAACCAGGGCTCATGTTCATGTTTAGATTACTGGTGATGGATTGAATTTTGCTAACATCAGATTTGATTGAGGTTGTTTTGACTCGTTTTCATGTTCTTTAATTTGCGGACCATCAGTGACCCATCTTCCATAGGAAGCCCACGGAAAAAGCCCAAAACTTATGAGCGCCGCCATTATTATAAACTTGTTGGAATGTATTTAACTTTAGACAATCCCATTCATGAAAGTAAAGGGAATATGATTTGTGAATATCTCATCAAAATTCATTCTTCAATCATTAAAAAACATATATATATATATATATTTTTGTATTATTATAACAGCTGTTTCAATCGTCAGATGCGATTCATTTTCCTTATTTTTAATATACCCGACACAATCGCACAGCCATATGCATTTAGCTAAAAAGTGCAAAGGACAAAGATAGCCCACAAACTAAGCACGTGCTACTGAGTCTTATTGAGTCGTATCACAATATTCGCACCACAAATGGACAAAATTATCATAACAGAGATTCTTAACGAACACCTCATGAAAAGAACCGTTACCGAGAAGACAAATTTAATGACTCATCAATTCAGTTATCTTAAATTTTATAAAATTTTAGATGAATTTTATAAATATAATCTTACCGTTAAAACATAAAAAAAATATACTAATTTAATTATATATTAAAATTTATTATTTTTTTTGAATTTAATGATCCTACTTTTAAGGAATATTTAAAAATTACATTTCACTGTTTATATCAATTCTCTCAAAATCAGGACTCATCACAGCTGTTGGTTTCTACCTTTTTTTTAACCCTAGGCGCTCCAATACTTGCACATTCTTAACGTCATTTTAGCACCAAAGTGCAGCCAATCTAAACTAACCATAGTGGTTCCGAAAACACATAAAATAAATTATTTTATATTATAAGATTTAATTCTAATTAAATTTAAGTCTTAAAGTATTCTCAGCTAACAATGCTTGTTACGATGTCATTTTTACGAAACAGAATAGAACATACATTATACATACCAACCAGATCATAGTTTCTATTCTAACTTTCAATTTCTCTACTTTCTGTGGGATTCACCTGGGCCCCCACTATCAAACCTTTACCTCACTGATTGCATCGTGCACGCCACCCCTACAAAAGCGCGTGACCGAGATGGTAGCACTATTCAGATTATTATTATTATTATTATTTTTTGCAGGCAAGATAAGTTGGGAACAAGAAGTAAGTCCGGATATCAACTACTTAGTTAACTTTCGTGTGATATTCAAAGTGCTTAAAATTTTCCTTAAAACCCATAAGGAAAGCCTTTCCGCTTTCTTCTGCACTCCACTTTCACACATTTTATTTTTTTGAAAACTAAACTATCGAGAGACAGCAACATAAATGATAATGTAACCGAAGACCCATTTCAATTTTCAACACCTGAGAAAGCTAGGAGCTGCAATGAATTCAAGACAGCAACAGTACCCCACGCGCGGGGGAGACGGGTTCCACGCGCCGCCAGCTCCGCCACCAATGCCAGTTACATACAACATAATACCAATCCATGACGTCTTAGCCGAACACCCATCTCTTAGATACCCAGAAGTACGCGCCGCTGCAGCCGCTTTGCGCGACGTGAGTGACCTCCGGAAGCCGCCGTTTGTTGCATGGGGCCCACACTTGGACCTTCTTGACTGGCTGGGTATTTTTTTCGGGTTCCAAAACGACAGCGTTAGGAACCAGCGGGAACACCTGGTCCTCCACCTGGCCAACGCCCAAATGCGCCTCCAACCGCCGCCGGATTCGCCGGGCATTCTGGTACCAAACGTCCTTCGACTATTCCGGCGTAAGTTGCTCCGTAACTATGCGTCTTGGTGCTCATTTTTGGGCCGGAAATCACAGATCAGTCTGTCGAGTCACCGCGACGAGAAAAGTCTCCGTCGTGAACTTCTGTACGTTTCGCTTTATTTGCTTATATGGGGTGAGTCAGCAAACTTGCGCTTTGCTCCAGAATGTATCTGTTATATTTACCATCACATGGCCATGGAACTTAATTATGTACTTGATGATAAAATCGATGTAAATACTGGTAGGCCATTTTTACCTTCAATTTCTGGAGATTGTGCGTTTTTGAAGTGTGTGGTTATGCCAATTTATCAAACGATTAAGACTGAGGTAGAGACTAGCAGGAATGGAACGGCGCCACATTCAGCCTGGAGGAATTATGATGATATAAATGAGTATTTTTGGAGTAGGAGGTGTTTTAAGAGCTTGAAATGGCCTATTGATTATGGGAGCAATTTTTTCGTGACTGTTAGTAAAGAGAAGAGGGTGGGGAAGACAGGGTTTGTGGAGCAACGGACGTTTTGGAATATATTTAGGAGTTTTGATAAGCTTTGGTTTTTGTTGATACTGTTTTTGCAGGCTGCTGCTATTGTTGCTTGGGCGCGAACCGATTATCCTTGGCAAGCTTTAGATAGTCGTGATATTCAGGTTGAGTTATTGACTGTTTTTATCACTTGGGGTGGGCTTAGATTTTTGCAGTCATTGCTTGATGCAGGGACTCAGTATAGTTTGGTCTCAAGAGAGACAATGTGGCTGGGTGTGAGGATGGTTTTGAAAAGTGTTGTTGCATTGACATGGACAGTGGTGTTTGGAGTTCTTTATGGGAGAATTTGGAGTCAAAAGAATGCCGATAGGAAGTGGTCGCATGAGGCGAATCAGAGGATTATATCATTTCTCGAGGCTGTGTTGGTGTTTGTTATGCCAGAGTTATTGTCTATAGTGTTGTTTGTTCTGCCCTGGATCAGGAATTGGATTGAGGAGTTGGACTGGCCTGTTGTGTACATGTTGACATGGTGGTTCAACTCTCGGATTTTTGTGGGTCGTGGTCTGAGGGAAGGGCTGGTTAATAATTTCAAGTACACAGTGTTCTGGATTGCTGTATTGCTCTCGAAGTTTTCATTTAGTTATTTTCTTCAGATCAAGCCACTTGTTGGCCCAACGAAGGAACTTTTGAATATGAAGAAAGAAGACTACAATTGGCATGCGTTTTTTGGTAGTACGAATAGAGTTGCAGTTATTTTGTTGTGGGTTCCAGTTATTTTGGTTTATTTAATGGACCTGCAAATCTGGTATTCGATTTATTCATCAATTGTTGGTGCAACAATTGGGTTGTTTTCACATTTGGGTGAGATCAGGAATATTGGGCAGCTTAGGCTTAGGTTTCAGTTCTTTGCTAGTGCCATGCAGTTTAACCTAATGTCAGAAAAGCAGATGCTAAGTCCAAAGGCTACATTGGTGAAGAAGCTTCGTGATGCAATTCGCCGATTGAAGCTGAGGTATGGACTTGGTCCCGCATACAACAAGATAGAATCAAGCAAAGTGGAAGCTACCCGGTTTGCCTTGATATGGAATGAGATAATGTTAACTTTCAGGGAGGAAGATCTTGTCAGTGACAGAGAGCTTGAGCTCTTGGAGCTACCACCTAATTGTTGGAACATAAGAGTTATTCGCTGGCCATGTATCCTCCTCTGCAATGAGCTTCTGCTTGCTCTCAGTCAGGCAACAGAGCTGGCAGATGCACCAGATAGGTGGCTATGGTTGAAAGTCTGTAAGAATGAGTACACTCGGTGTGCTGTCATTGAAGCTTATGATAGCATCAAATATTTGCTTCTCACGGTTGTCAAATATGGCACAGAAGAGAATGCAATTGTTACAACATTTTTCACGGAGATAGAGAACTATATGCAGGTTGGGAAGTTTACTGAGGCGTACTGGATGACTGTTCTACCAAAAATGCATGCCAAATTTGTATCACTTGTTGAGCTTATGATGAAGCCAAATAAGGATCTCAGTAAGGCAGTTAATATACTACAGGCCCTATATGAACTTTCTGTTCGAGAATTTCCTAGGGTGAAAAGGTCAGTTGCTCAATTGAGGCAGGAGGGTCTGGCCCCACGTAGTTCAGCCACTGATGAAGGATTACTCTTCGAAAATGCTGTGAAATTTCCCGAAGCCGAAGATGCTTTTTTCTATAGGCAGGTACGGCGTTTGCACAAGATTCTTTCTTCAAGAGACTCGATGCACAATGTACCAGCGAATATTCAGGCAAGAACACGTATTGCTTTCTTTAGCAATTCTCTGTTTATGAATATGTCCCGTGCACCCTCTGTTGAGAAAATGTTGGCCTTCAGTGTTTTAACCCCGTATTATGATGAAGAAGTGCTGTTTGGCAAAGAAATGCTTCGAAGTGAGAATGAAGATGGCGTCTCCACCCTGTTTTATCTGCAGAAGATCTATGCTGATGAGTGGAGAAATTTTATGGAGCGGATGCGCAGAGAAGGCATGGAGGATGATGATGATATCTGGTCAAAAAAGGCAAGGGATCTCCGTCTTTGGGCATCGTACAGAGGCCAAACTTTATCCCGTACTGTGAGGGGAATGATGTATTACTATAGGGCTCTCAAGATGCTTGCTTTTCTCGATTCTGCATCAGAGATGGACATAAGGATGGGATCACAAGAACTAGCTTCTCATGGTTCATTGAGCCATAACAGTCGTTTGGATGGTCCTGGCCCGGCATCTACAAATAAACTTCTTACAGCAGAAAGTGGTGTTAGTCTTTTGTTCAGGGGGCATGAATATGGGAGTGCTCTGATGAAATTTACATACGTGCTTACTTGCCAGGTGTATGGGCAGCAGAAGGCGAAGGGAGACCCTCGTGCCGAGGAGATTTTTTATTTGTTGAAAAACAATGAGGCCCTTCGAGTCGCCTATGTTGATGAGGTTCACTTGGGGAGGGATGAGGTTGAGTATTACTCGGTTCTCGCGAAGTATGATCAGCGGATGCAAAGGGAGGTGGAAATCTATCGGATTAGGTTGCCTGGTCCTTTGAAGCTTGGGGAAGGAAAACCAGAAAACCAAAACCATGCGATAATCTTTACTCGGGGTGATGCAGTTCAAACCATTGACATGAACCAAGACAACTATTTTGAGGAGACGCTCAAAATGCGCAATCTGCTGGAAGAATTCAATAATTATTATGGAATTAGGAAGCCAACCATATTGGGAGTCCGAGAGAATATCTTTTCAGGTTCTGTATCCTCTCTTGCTTGGTTCATGTCTGCCCAGGAAACCAGTTTTGTGACCCTTGGACAGCGTGTTCTGGCAAACCCTTTGAAGGTACGGATGCACTATGGTCATCCTGATGTGTTTGACAGATTCTGGTTCTTGCCTCGTGGTGGAATTAGCAAGGCTTCTAAAGTAATCAACATCAGTGAGGATATATTTGCTGGTTTCAATTGTACACTGCGCGGTGGAAATGTAACACACCACGAATATATACAGGTGGCGAAGGGAAGGGATGTCGGGTTAAATCAGATCTCCATGTTTGAGGCGAAGGTTGCTAGTGGAAATGGCGAGCAGGTATTGAGCAGAGATGTGTACCGCTTAGGTCACAGATTGGACTTCTTCCGGATGCTCTCTTTTTTCTACACAAGTGTGGGGCATTACTTCAACTCATTGGTGGTGGTTTTAACTGTTTACACATTTTTATGGGGGCGTCTTTATCTTGCTCTTAGTGGGGTTGAGGAGTCTGTCAAGAATAGTAGCAACAATAAGGCACTAGGTACAATTCTAAATCAGCAGTTTGTCATCCAGTTTGGTATTTTCACTGCTCTTCCAATGATTGTGGAGAACTCACTTGAGCATGGGTTTCTTCCCGCTGTTGGGGACTTCTTAACAATGCAGTTGCAGCTTGCATCATTTTTCTATACATTCTCTTTGGGAACCCGAGCTCATTTCTTCGGGCGGACTATTCTTCATGGCGGTGCCAAGTACAGAGCCACTGGACGTGGGTTTGTGGTTCAGCATAAGAGCTTTGCAGAGAACTATAGGCTGTATGCTCGGAGCCATTTTGTGAAGGCAATTGAGCTTGGAGTTATTTTGATTGTGTATGCTTTCCATAGTCCTATGGCCAAGGATACTTTTGTTTATATAGGCATGTCAATCACGAGCTGGTTCCTTGTGGTTTCGTGGATAATGTCCCCCTTCGTGCTCAACCCTTCTGGATTTGACTGGCTGAAGACTGTCTATGACTTTCAAGATTTTATTAATTGGATATGGTACAGTGGGGTGTTTACAAAAGCAGATCAGAGCTGGGAAACATGGTGGTATGAGGAACAGGACCATCTACGGACAACCGGTCTTTGGGGGAAGTTATTGGAGATTATCTTGGATCTTCGTTTCTTCTTCTTTCAGTATGGTGTTGTATATCAGCTAGACATTGTTGGCGGAAAAACCAGTATAGCTGTTTACTTGCTATCTTGGATTTTCGTGGTTGTGCTATTTGCAATTTATGTCACCATAGCATACGCCCAGAACAAATATGCTGCAAAGGATCACATCTACTATCGTATAGTGCAACTGCTAGTCGTTGTGCTATTAGTACTAGTAATTGTCTTACTGCTGGAGTTCACTAAATTCGGCTTCTTTGATCTTTTGACGAGCCTCTTGGCATTCATCCCCACGGGATGGGGCATGATATTGATTGCCCAGGTTCTTAGACCTTTTCTCCAGTCCACTGTGGTCTGGGATACCGTGGTTTCCTTGGCTCGATTGTATGACTTACTGTTTGGAGTAATTGTCATGGCTCCTGTGGCCTTGCTTTCATGGTTGCCTGGATTTCAGTCAATGCAGACAAGGATCCTGTTTAATGAAGCATTCAGCAGGGGTCTACAGATTTCTCGTATTCTTGCTGGGAAGAAGTACAACTGATGCATGGTTTTGCGGTAAAATTCTACCACCATTGTTTCTTAAACTTCTTGATCCCAACCATAGTTATTGTTAACTAATAATTAACTTGAGGTTGATATTGTTGCATTAACTGAAGAATTACATCTGATCCATAGTAACTGCTTGCATGCTTACTGGCAATTCATCATTCCCAATGTTGTCATTAACTTTATTAATTTATGATTCAGGTAAATCCCGTCGGGCAAGGGTTACAGGTTACAGGTTACACAACGGAGGTAGATAGACTCGCCCTTATTTCCACCGTCTCAAGTCTTAAAACGCATCTTGCTTTGGCATCCAGCTTAACTTGTGGGTGGCGAGGATTATGATTTTCGATTCTTAAACATTTTTTGGTTGCTTTGTATCTGGTCACAGTCACAATCTCAGGTTCCGGTCCTGCTTTTAGATCTTGTACTGTCACAGCAGCTTAGGCTACAACTTATGATCAAATTAAGTCGTAATGTTTTTTTTTTTTTGTTTATTATGTCCATGTACAGTTTTAATCTGTGTTTGTTTCACAGTATTGTTTAATGGTATTTCTCAACTGACATTCAAATGATTCATTATCCAGTTACTTCGACCCTTCTGCACAAATAAATATTATACGATCACATTCTTTTTGTATCTAAAAACACTGATCTGGGATCACACAAAAATAACTTCTCCCTGATAAAAAATAAGAAGCATAAGGAAATGTTTACTTATTCTGAAGACAATGCCGTTGGTATAGTAGAAAATCACAGGCATTTCCATCTTGTTCAATATCAAACTGAGTGATAATCAAAAACCACGAAAACGAAAATAAAAGCAGATTTACATTTAATCTATTTCTTTTCAACTTCCAAATCAAAGGTTTCTACAGAAAGATCAAAGAACTGTGATGACAAGGCAATACTATTAACTTGGGTAAAAGAAAAAGGAGGAAACTGTCTAATTTATGTACTGAAATGGGTTTTCAATTATCATCAAGTAAAAATATTTTTGTGAATAGGTTCTTCTTGCAATTCCACATTGCTAACTACCGAAATTTTTTCATAAGCAGGACTCTGTCTAAACCTTTTGGGAATAATGCACCTGCCACCATATCTTTGTTGCAAGTAAATGAGAGCAGCAAGCAGCAGACCACCACAGGGTATGACAATGTCCCAAGCTGTGGAGTAAAAATCCATTTTGGGATTTGCATAAATGTAAGACCAATCAAGGTACCAACTAGAACTATGAGCCCTGTAGAGATCATAAGCATGAGGCAACAGACGAACAATGGTAGTTCCGAAATAGAAAGGAGCAGCAACAGCCTTCTCTGTTGAGTTGAAGAACAAGTTGAACAGTATCTGTGGGAGCAAAAACCCATCAAGGATCAACCCACCATAGGATTTGAGATCACCCCAAAGTGTATGCTGCTGGTAGAAGCTTGCCCTTCGAGGGTGGCGAGGTTGTATATGACGATGTACGATATATGGACCATGGTAAGGAGCCCTCGATCGATACACAAACCAAGCAATCAACCCGCCAGCGATATACAGTGGTAAAGTTGCATATAGAACTTTCCAATCAGAAATCCATGTTTCATTTTGGCTTCCATCGCCTTGTCTTGCAGACCAAGTAAGTTGGAGAAGGCGGAACTGCAGAAGGAAAGCTACCATTGTTACCACCCTTACGATTATTTCATTTGCTTCGAGCCATCCACCGCTACCAAGAAAAAGATTCTGCTGGTTACGATTTGCCTTGAATAAAGCCTCAAAATTCAACAATAAAGGAATCATGTATCTGAGAGTAAGAATGATAAGCATCACAACAGATATGAAAGGAAGTACATTAGGGTGCTTCTTAACATGAAAGAGCTGCAAGCCCACAAAGATACATGCAAGTGTATTCGATATGAGAACCATGGTAATCTCTAAATCCATTCTCCAAATGGATTCTTTAGCTTGGCTTGTGTAAATTGAATTTGAAGACAATTCAAGACGTCCAAAATAAAGAGGGTCTGATGTCTGCCGTGTGCTTTCAATAGTTCCCTTGACATTTTCACCGCCCTCTTCGTCCAATGCACGAAACTGGAAGTTAACATCAATCTCACAATCCAGTGAACCATTTTCTGCCAATTTCATTTGTTGATGACTTGACCTCAGATTGCGACACCCTCTCATACACAAGACCCCTGTATCCCTATCATATACTCCTTCAGCTGGAATTTCTATTGTTTCAGATATCTCACTTCCACCGAACATGAAACTAGATGGAGGTGTGATGCTTATCTTGTAGCTAATGTTCAGCAAATTGTACTGGTTATTCGGATGTACAACAGACACAGTATACCTCTGTAACGGTGGCAAATGGAAGTTTCCAGGTGACGGGTGCTGATATAACTTATCACCCACAAACAGTGGAGAAGCAAAACCATGTGATATTTGTCCCTTGCTATCTTTTACATACATACTAAACCTCATGTCCATAGAATACACATTGGGGTATGTCTTTCCCTTGCGTTTAACATTATTCTTACTTGCACAAGATTTCCTAGCAGCATCAACCACAGTATACATGTACTTGAAACCAGAAAGACTCATTAATACTTCCTGAGAACTTCCAAACCCAATTTTACCAAAGTATCTCGGATCATTCTCACTTCTGTTGCTCCAAATTTGTCCTGAAATTGTAATCCTATTTCTAACAGAAAAAATTGCAGGAAATCTCAAATTAAACTTAACAGAGCAATCTTCAACATATGCATTGGTCCCAGTTTCAGTGAAATTCAAGATCCGACATGCAACACCATGAAGCTGGTTCACCTTGTCATCCCAAATCCCCTCAGCAATCAATGTGGTCTGAGGATCAAAAGGAAATGTTGCACGAATAACGCTGGAGTTCAAAAACCCCAATAACATAAGCATTTTTTGTTTCTCTACACACCTAACCTTTCTTAAAAGGATAGAACTCGGGAAATAACCTACATTCTCTGTAACAGGATTGCAACTAACATTGCTACTATAACACTCACTATTATACTCCAATTCAAACTTAAAATTGCCAAAACTAAACACCGAACACACACCTTGATTGACATCACTAGTAGACAAACTCATCTCTCTATCAATTCCATCCTCAAAATCACTTTCATTTTCCTTATCTAACAATGTAAACTCATAAGGCCTCTCCTCCAACTTAGCCACACCTAATATCGAAACCGGCTTAAAATAACTCTCACTACCTTCAAAATCCAAACTTTCCAAAACCCCACTTACAAAACTATCAAAAACACTCAAATTCAATTTTGTAGAATAATTAAGCTTCAAAACCACATTAAGATTCTCCAATTTACCTGATTTTACACGATTCGATCCCGATCCAATCATACACAGCTTCCCATCAGCTTGGGACCAGAACCCATTTAGCCAAAAGCTCGCCAAGCCTCGCCGCACCGGAATCCTTGGCCCTCGATATTTAACCATCCGTAATTTCCGAACCCTTATATTAGCCTCATTTTTTTGGGAGACCATAAGACTCAATCTCGCTTCGACTCTGAACACCGACCTGTTAACAGTTTTAACCTCAATTTGGGGAACAAACGCAGCGGACTTGGGCCAGTTGGTCTGATCAGAATTGAAAATGGGATCGCCGCCGGAGAAAAACGCGGTGGTGAAGAGAAGGGATGAAGAGGCGGCGCGTGTTGTCGATAAATTTGTTTCGTCGAGAAGTGATTCGGGGACTATGTGATTGCAGTATTTGGAGTATTGGATTTGTGAGTTTGTGGTGGGATTTAGTACGTAAGATTCGCAAGATGCCGCGAGCAGGGAGATGGTGAAGAGGAGGAGGAGACGGCGGCTCTGGCGCTGACGATTTGATGGGCATTTTTGGGTTTTGGGAGGTTTTATTGGGGAAAGTTTAGAAATGGAATTCATCTCCATTGGTGATTGTGTACGAGAAGCTGAATAAACTGGCGCAATCTCAAATTATATAGGTGGCTATCTCTCTCTGGTTTAAAAGTGCTTTTTCGAAAAGCACTTATTATGTACGTTTTGTAAATTAAAAATATTATTTGAAAAAAAATGGTTTATGTATTTCACAATTAGTAATTTAGTATAAAGGTATTAATTAATTTATTTATTACTTTCATATTAGGATTGGAGACGGTGACAATGAATTAACACTTGGTTTTCTAAATCTTTTCACACCGTTTCTGAAATCTTTTCATAATTATGCCTCATTAGCAGGAGGTTGTATAGGTTGTATATCATGTGCCGGGTGTATATATTATCTCTCTCACAACAGGCGGGACTCATACAATTATGAGTAAGATTTGGTGCGGATTTATCATTATCAAACTCATACCCGCATATATAAATAAATTATCAAACTCACATCATACTCGTTACGGATTTTAATTTTCATTACCAAACCCGCACCTGCATATAAAAATAAATTATCAAACCCACATTGGTACCCAGAGGAATTTTTACGGGTTTTTATAATATAATATAAAAATAAATTTCCCATGATAAAATATTCTCCATCTATAATATGAAAACCAAATTAAATAGAATATTAAACCATTTATAATTTTTTTCATATGTTAGTAGAGTTTGGTTTGACATCAATATGAAGTTGTAAATATTAAACATGATATTAGACCAAAAGCAATTAAAAAAAAATGATAAAGTTGACCCAAAAAAAGTAACTACAGATTAAACTAATACAAGATAAGAATCAATTCAAAAAATAATAAAGTTAATTACAAAATGTGAATATTTTTATACGAGTGAATTTTCTTTCACCTAAAAAATATAAAACAAAAAATTTAAGTTTGCGGGTAGCGGATACCCGCTGCGGGTATTCGCGGGTTTTGCTTAATTACCAAACTCGCAACGAGTTTTGTTTTAATTTACCAAACCCGCACCAAATCCGCTTAAATATTTACCAAATCCTACCCATTACGGGTAAGTTTTTAAGAGTTTGCGGGATTGTAGGCGAAATTGCCATCTCTACTCATTAGGTGGCCTCAAAAAATAAAATCATGTATAATTTAATCAAACACGATGAAAATGAAAATATATAATGGTAATTGTGCTTGGTCAGCCTGTGCCTATTTTCTTTTTTTTTGGAAACTCTGTCATCAAACTATCCGACCCGGACTTAAACAGAGCATGTAAAATCTCCGACTATCCCAAACACTTATAAGAAACACATCCCTGGATTTAAACCCAAGATCTGGAGGGCAGAACTTAAGCCATACACCACTAAATCATGCCCATTGGGAAGCCATGTGCCTACTTTCAAAAGCGTTTTATGATCCTTAAGCTGGCATTGTCCTACCACTAAAATTTTACAGAGATCCAAACCATTGTTTCTTCAATATATTACAAATGTGTGCAGTATCACAGCAGCACAACTTATTCAATCATTCTTATATTACAAGTTCAACCCACCATAGATACTGAAACAACACACAAGACAAAGACACCAAGCAATCATTATTTTGATATTTTACATATTAATTCACACGATTATCTATGTAAGCATAATGTAGATGTAAGTTTTTGAGTCCTGTGCAGGACATTCATTTTTCAGGCTCAATAAATTGGCTACAGTCGATCCCCTTGCTAGAAAATGCCTCCAAAAGCTTCGGGAATAACTTAGCAAGCATGATTTTGAACCCAGTTGAACATCTGTGGGAAGTTTCTCCACTTTCTTGGCATTCAAAGGAAGATCCTACTGCAGCTCCTTCCATGTAAGCCTTACAAGCCAATAAAATATATTTGGAGCGTTGACTGAAGTGCTCCTCTACAAGCTCCTTAAAATGCTGCATCAATAAAAATCAGCCATTACTAACAATTGGTGCTTTTAAATGGCGGCACTGGCACCTATTTCAGTCAATTAACAATTCTGCTATTTTTCTGATTTTCAATAGCTAAGATGTAAGGTTTGCAACACAGTATCGACCAAAAGCTGGTGATCATCTCATACATTATTATTTCAATGGGGATGGACACTGACAGTAAACAATATGGCAATTTAAAGCCATGGTAAAGCCAAAATTCCAAATTTAGGACCTCACCTTGGGTGGCTTGTGAAGGAGGTAAAGCATGGATTTGCAGGTGACAAGGAATGCATTTTCATTATAGCTTATTGAGTTTTTCTCTCCCTCAGCTCTGCCTATCTGTTTATCATATCCAGCCTCATTGAAATAAGGTTTCTCATTAAGCACGAGAGCCTGGAGGGAGAGAAGAACTTGAAGAACAGTGGAGCTCCCTGGATTCCAGACTTCAGTGCCTGAACCTGTCCAAGTATTTAGAAGACTTAGACAGACTTTCCCGGACTCATACAAGTTAGGGTTGGTTCGTAGTCCACCAGAAATATAGTGTACCGACTGCACAAAAATAACTTTTTTTCAGACATAATCGTCATTTAAATGAGTAAATTTGCACAGTCGTGTGCACAGAGAAATGAATTTATAAAGTGATCGAGCATAGAAAACGATAATGATCAAAATGGCAGTATAGTCTTTGCGCTACCCAAGTTGAGGGTGCCCAAGACAGCAGTGACTTATTCAAGCATGAACTCAGTAATAAGCAAAGCAATGTATAAAGACTTACAGGTGGCTCATAAGGATACTCGGGAGGAAGAAAGATGTCAAAGAAGAACAGCCCGTCATGATATGGAGTTCCCTCTGCACCAACAATAGCTGCCCGTATGAGATCCATCCTATCCTCATAGATGCGGACATAGATGGTTTCTGTTGAGGTGATCAAAGTCTTTGTAAGAAATTGCCAGAAAGTCCATTTTGAAATGATTTAACATTTATATGGGAAATTCCAGTTTCGTGTGGTAACGGTTCACATATGTAAATAGCATAGCTGCCTAAACTTTTTTTTTCTTTCTATTTAAAATATTTTCCTTAGCACTAGTTCTACTTTAACGGCACAACCAAACACTCCATCCATACTAGGGAATCCTCAATTTTTCCCTTTGCCAGTCAATCACTTTTTCACATTTTCAAGATGCAGAATTAGAGTATCCTTGTTACAATCACTTCCTAAGAGAGTAATCTTCCTTTTTCTTTTCTTAAGATTTTCTTTTTCCATTCTCTGTAAATTTTCAGTAGAAAAGAGATCTCTATGACAAGATAGGCTTACAAATGTAGCTAATACCTACTACATAACGTATCATTTTTTCTTCTAATTATTATTTTAACCGGCTAACTTGTCAATTTCCCCGCCATAAAATGTTGCAGAGTGATGAGCCACTAATGCAATTCACCAGTCCAATTTTTGCAAGTTACAACCAACAGAAATGTATTAGTAAAAAGTGTTTTTAGTATAAAAACAGTGTAGCAGCATACATATAGAGTAGAAGTGCTAACCTGGAAGGTTTTCCTCTAGAATGCTCCATTCTTGCTGAACCTTCTTCACCCAAGTTCTTTTCACCTGTTGGGAACAAATGGAAGAAAAGAACAAGGATTATCCTGACTGCTTGATGGTGTCAACTGTCAACCAATATGTTTGCAGAGATAAATAATCATGTTTCTGACCTGAGACAGTGATAACCCCTCGCTGTCACCAAGAAAGTGGTGGTCTGAGGAATCACTAACCATATCAAACTGCCGAAAGTGATCTTTTGGATTCTCACAAGCTGTAAAAGCCTTCAATTCTTCTTTCTCCGGGTTCTCTCCGACTTCCTGATTTAAATTTGTCTTTCCAAGTGTCTGCAACTCACTAGGATGTGGCTCACAGCAGATATCACTAGTTTCATTCTCAAGCAAAATCTCAGTCTCATTATCATTTTCGGGTATATGACCAGATGACACTGAGTCCGACTGTGATGTTGAACCAAGGGATCCAAATAGGCTTGTCGCTATGCTTTTGAAAAATCCAATGGCAGCATGAATAAGAGAAAAGGAACTTGACTCCCATGGGTACTTTTTGCAGACTTCACCAGAACCATCAAAATTCGGCAAAGTCTGAGAAGACACACAGGAGCGCTATTCAGTTTGTTAGGAGCAAACTAAACTAACATAAACTCAAGTTGGGTTGAAAACAAAAGTCAAAATCAGCGAATTTTGTGCGGGTGTACTAGTGAGAGAGAGGGAACAAGGGAAAAGCTACCTTTCCTCTTTGGCTTGAAGTTTCTTTGTCAAGTATCTCTTGATTCAGTTCCTCTTCATTGGGCTCGGGGGTTGTAGCTGAACCTTCATATTTTTCAACCCTGTAAATTTCATTAGGTAGAACCTGTAACAGTGGCCAAGTACAAATTTTTAGGATGCTCAATCGTCAATCCTAATCGATACTAACTAATCATTAATACTCAGTCAATTAGAAACTGGTATATTAAGTGGCTGAGTCGGATGAATGATGTAAAACTTTTGCTTTGTTACCCAGAATTGCAGCTATCATACAAGCTCATCATTTCATACAAAAAAAAAACATCATATTTAAGCATGCATTTCCATTTTGCTTACAAGAACTCCTTTCTGAAATACAATCTGAAGGACAGTTCACAAAAAATCCTAGCGACTAATCATGAAGCTGAAATGTACACTACACTGGCCCATGACCAGTACAAACTCTATTGGAAAGTCTCAGTGAATTTTTTCATGGATTAAAAAACATAACCAAAGACAGGATAGAATATAATCAAGATATATCAAAAAGTAAGGATGACTAAATTCCACATACCTTGGTCGTTAAACCAGTAGCCCATCTCACCTCCACAGCACCATCTTTAAAGCCAGTAATAATGCCTATGCAAGATGGGTAATATGTATCAGGGCAATCATTCTGCTCGCAACCATAGTTCTTGCCTTCCAGAGCAGCCTCTTTACACATAACAACCTGGTTTTGGACCAACTTGAACACGACATCTCCATAACAGAAGGGGTAGTCTGGATGTTCAACTAGTTCATAAGCACTTAGAGTTTCCTCCTCCTGGTTTACATCTTCATTCTTGGACTTAGCCTTCCATTGGACTGTTACGGTCCTTTCCTTTGCATCCACACCCCGCACAACCCCCCATCTTTGGCCATTAGATATATGTGGATCATCACAAATGCCCTTTTCCAGCACAAACTGATCAGGCCAAAATTCATGAGAATTTACAACGCTAACGGGGAGCAGAGCCTGAGAGTCCAAACCCAAAGAGCAGCTACCATCCTGCCACACAACATCAACCTTTGTCTTTGTTTTCACAATAACAAAACTCTCTGCCAAACTTGAAGTAGGGTTTCTTCTCTTCAGTCCTTGTTCTAATTTCTTGTTATCACAAGTAGATGAATTGATAAAATTTGGCTCCATGATACCCTTGTGATTAGTAGTTGGGAGCACGCACCAGTCACCAAGCTGCCAGTTAGCATGGGAAAAACCTGACAACAAAGTCAAGTTTTTTGAGTCTTGTTGACTTGGCGGAGCAGCTAAATTAAGATCAGAACCCATGAGAGCAGAGGCAAGCCAATCAACATACACCACACCTGCAACTACATCACAAACCGTCCCCTCAACTTGATTCTCCCTCCTAGTTCTACATAACCATGTTACTGATTTAGAAACATTCGAGAGACTCACTCTCACTCTCTGTCCAGGATAAAATGGGTACTCAGAATCATCAAGCAAGTTGGTAGAAATGGGTAAGAGCTTCTCATTATCCACAGCAGTGACTTCACATTTGGATCCATCATCAAAAACAACAGTAACAGAGTCAATTACTTTATCAACCCTGCCAAGCCATGCACCAAGAACAACATAATCCCCAACTGAAATAGAGCGGATATTTAAGATATTTCTGGAATCTACATATTTTATAATGTTTCCATGAATACTCTCCAAGTCTACAAGCATATTTCTATTAATCACTCTGCCCATTTGTCCAGATGGATCTGTTACAGAACACACAATGTCCCCATGCATAAATCCCCGGTCAAATGAGAGGAAGTCGTCGATTTTTCCAATGCTATCCTCTAGGCTTGATAAAATGCTTGTAGCCCGCCCCCCATAGAGGGAGTCGAATTCCCCATGCCCCTCACTGCTGCCGCTCTCACTAAAAGTCTCCCAATCAGAGTCACTGAAGAGCCCATCCATTATTTAAATGCCTAACAAAAGAGAGATTTTTACAATATCTTAGCTTACCATCAATACCATAACTATAAAGAGGACAAATTTATCTTTATCTTAGCAACAGAGGCAACTTTAAATTGCATTGTTCATCAGTCAAAAGTTCTCACCTTAGTCACAGAAACGGATGGAATCAAAATTTCTCTTTTATGGTACGGAATTTGCTCAAATACTTTGGTAAATCTTCACAGAGTATTAGAACAACAAGACTTCACCAGGGAAAATTAAAGCACATATACCTGTATGGAAATTATAATTCTAATAAGAACATAACCAAAAGCAATTATAAACCACATTTCATTTCACTAGTGACTAGAGCAGATTTGAGATACCTAGGGTTTGTCAGAACTTCTTTGGGGTACACTAACGCTAAAGAACTGTATAAAAGAGTAGGGATGAAAAGAGTACCATCAACTTTGAACCCTCTTGAATAGATTGAAGCTTCCAAAAGTCTTCCAGTTAAAATCTTAATGGTTGCAATGTTGTCAATCCCAAAAGATGATACAGGCATGCAGCTGTGGTTAATAGTACGACTCTTTGAAAAGAATCTTGAGTAACAGATATTCCAAGTAATAAGTCGATATCTCCAACAGGATATTTTGACTCAAAAACTGGATATCAAATGCCAAAGGAGATTTGCCCCCACAGGGAACAGGAGTAAACTAAGGACTCCTCACAAAGATAACAGGAGCCAACAAAAGACTCCGAATGCCAAAGGAGATTTGCCCAATGAATGGACTGAAGTTTTTACTGGGTGAAACTTCAAAAGTGAACTATCCAACAGCAGAAGTATCCAATAGGTACAACTGCCAGATGAGATTGTTCCTACAGGTTGTAGTGAAACCTGATTGCCAAAGGAGATCTGCCCTGCAGCGGCGGTGGAGTTCCAAACAATATGATAGATTTCCAACAAATGATGAACTCTTCCTATACAACCACTGCAAAGGAAAGTATCCAACAAAGGAAACTTGTAAAAATTTTGCCAGAGAGTTTCCCAACTGAGCAATGTTACAAATTTTTAAAAAAATGGTTTCTTACAGAAACCAATTTATATTGCCAAAGGAGATTTGCCCCAAACTGAATCTACAATTCTATCAATCCAAACACTGCAAAGGATCTTGTATAATGAGTTTAAATCTCAGCGTGGACCAAGATTCATCACATCTTAGCTGCCTAAAAAAGACAACCAATGAGCACCATATCTAGCAGCTTGTTTCAAATAATCTTGATCAATGTATCATATGATTCCTAAAAGAAAGCTATCCTAAAAGCTTCTTCTCTTTCCCAAAAGTCAATTGAGCTTCTTTGAGAATAGCATCTCAACCTGCATCAACAATAACATCTCAGTATTGCACTAAGACCTTTCAATATCAACAGATATAGAAAGTGAAAAACATGAGAATGCAATTTCAAGTTCAACTAAAAAACTTAGAGCAGCTGGAAAATATATTCCTAAGAAAACACAAACTACTTTCACTTTTAAAACATATTTTGTAGATTTTCCAGCGGATGAGATAAGGAACCTAGCATAAATTCATTTTCGTATAGAAAAACATGAGTTATCTAAGAAGGAAATTTAACAAATCATTTCTATTATACGTCTCCACATAGGTAGCTCAACAAAATTTGAACTTTCTAAAAGTTCTTTCTAGCAAACATATTAAAGTTCCAAGTTAAAAAGTTACATCTATGAGCAACCAATATGGAAACATGTTAAAACCATTATCAATAAAAGAAAGATTCAGAGAACATTTCCTATCTATTTCTGTTGAATTTTTCACATACAACCTTCAATTTCAAGAACTCTTTTAACAAACTCAAAATTTAATCATGAATAACTGTATACCAAACTTATGCTACCTCACAAAATTCAAACTCAACCAAATGTTAACAAAGAGATGAACTTTAATTGGCACACTTTTTAATAATTGCAGGCCACAAGAAATAGTCCTACAAGTTTTACAAATCAAAACAAAAAAGCTAACTACAATTAGACAATATTTACCCACTCCACTAATAAACAAGACATCAAAAAAAGGAAAAAAAAAAATTGCAGGGAAAAGAACAGTACCATTTTTAGCCTCAGCAAGTCCCTGGTTCCACAGAGACGGCAAGAAACCAGCATAAAGACTACATGTGATGATCAAAAGAACCAGAACAAAAAAGTACCACTAAAAAGTCTTTGCCAATATTTTATCCCACTTTCTTTAACATCCAAGAAAAGAAACCAACGCTAGCACGAGGGGTACAAAAGGCGGGAAATTCAGAGAGGATCAGCAGGTGCCTCCCTGAATCCTACCCATCACGCCATTAACGAAGCTTGAAAACATTGCACACATAGACAGTGAGCTTTTCTGGTGTCTGCTTGTTTGTTTCTCTTTGGAATTTCTTGAAAACTTCGACAGTGGAGTGAGTCTTTCAGTTTCACATGGATATAACAGCAACACTGTTTTGTTACGTCTTTGTATTTCAATTCTTATGGGGAAAGAATATACCAACGGTATCACACAAATACTGTACGGTCTTTAACTGCTCTATCTCAAATCTCCATCTTACCCCCGTTTATTAGGCAGAAATCAGTCGCAAAAGCGATTTGCGTGTTTAATGAAAAATAATCGGAGATTAATTAAGTAAAGTTAGATATTTTAGATGGTTGAGAATGAATTTTTTAATTAATCCTAGAAGGTAAGGCTGAATATTTTAGATGGTTGAGAATAAATTTTTTAAAATTTATTAAATAATTTAAAAATTTTATTATTCCGGTAATAATTAGTTTAAGTGAAAGTATATTTTTATATTTTTAATAGAATCTTTTTTATTCATATAAAATCATCAATTAAAACTCCAAAAAGATATTGAAAAAATTAAAAATAGATTAAAAAGTTAAATTTGATGATTTTTGAGAAACTATAAGTGGGAAATCGATCGATTCATTGGTTAAAATTATATGTATATCTATGCCAATTTAAATCGGCCAAAATCGATCGAATCAAATTTTTCTAGTAGTGATTGATGATTAATTGAATCGATGATTAATCCCCGATTAAATAGGATAGGATATTCAATTAATTAAAGCAATTAGCAAATTAGCAAATATGATTTATTATTACCCTTTACTTGTCTATAAAACAAGCACGTGGCATGCAACTTGGAGAATTATTTCATCCATGTGTCAACCCATGAGAGCATAATGCCACCAATAGCTTGGCAATAACCTATAGTTTTCAATGATGGCAGCTGGCTGCCCTTATTTTTCTGTTTTTTGCTTTTCTTTTTTTTTTTCCTTTTTGTGGTGGGCATTCCATTAATGTCTTTTACATGGGAACTTACTGGTCCATAATTAAATTTTTTTTCAAAACAAATTTCACTAAAAAGAAGAAGAATATGCAAGGCATCGCTGGTAGATTATTCCATGATCGATCTGGTGAGCTTTCGATTGTTGTTATTCTCATAATAAAAAAGAAATAAACTTGTGACACCATGTGATTAACAAAAATGAGGGACTCTTATTCATTGAATGACAGTTTGTTGATACCTACTCATATTATTTTTCACTGTTCAATTTGCTTAAAGCCTTAAGCACTTGATGGATGACATGCCTATGATCAAGATCACATAAAATTGCAAAGTTTAGCTCTCAGCTCTGTGTTTGTTTGCTTACAGAACAAGGAGACAATATGAATATATATGATGCAATGTCTTGAAACAATAATATATTTTTTGGAATGTTTTTGCTGAGGAATGAGAGTCAACGTTGCTACATGACCGAGAAAGGGTTCCTGAACAAGCAAAAATCAAAATGACACCGTTTTAGTTTTTGCTTGTTCGGAAACCCTTTCGAATGACAGTAGCAAAGCTGAAGCCAACTAGGTAAATAAATTATTAGGGTGGCTAGTAAACAAGACAAAAGGGCAATAAGTTGGTTCTTTTTTAGGAAAAATCTTAAATAATGATAAAGTTCAACAGCACTAAAAAACACATTATCCAGTTGGAAATGGAGATACATTATCAAAAAGTATTGCCTGAAAATGACTAATTCCTAACAATCTTTTCCAGCTTGAATCTCCAAAGTTTTAACACTTACTTTAAACTCTCTTTCTTTTTTCTTTTTCTTTTTTTCATTTTTGGATGAACTTTAAAGTGCTAGTTCTTTATTGGTCCTGAATGTAATCCTAATGAGTTCTGATGACCTCATGAAAATGACAAGGAGCCAAACTCTATACAGATACCCATTTGCAGATAAACGGATCATAGATATGCTAAGCTTCATGTCACTAAAGAGACTCAAAACATCTCTTTAAGAACTCATTCTAATGAGTTCTTATGACCCCATGAAAATGACAAGGAGCCAAACTCTATACAGATACCCATTTGCAGATAAACGGATCATAGATATGCTAAGCTTCATGTCACTAAAGAGACTCAAAACATCTCTTTAAGAACTCATTCTAATGAGTTCTTATGACCCCATGAAAATGACAAGGAGCCAGACTCTATACAGATACCCATTATGAATGTAATCCTAATGAGTTCTGATGACCCCATGAAAATGACAAGGAGCCAAACTCTATACAGATACCCATTTGCAGATAAACGGATCATAGATATGCTAAGCTTCATGTCACTAAAGAGACTCAAAACATCTCTTTAAGAACTCATTCTAATGAGTTCTTATGACCCCATGAAAATGACAATGAGCCAAACTCTATACAGATACCCATTTGCAGATAAACGGATCATAGATGCTAAGCTTCATGTCACTAACGAGACTCGAAACATCTCTTTTATCCCAAATGCTGATCTGGCAGAATATATAATATGTTGGTCTCAATTCAATTGCTCAATGTGATAATTATGTCTAGAGATCTTTTATTGTATATAAAAAGATTGTTAATTGGTATAAAAAAAAGTCTTGCTACCGAAGGATTTGAAAGTCGCCACCATATATAATATTAATAATGGTATTAAATAACATTATGAGTAGCTGTTAATTGATATTCGATCTTATAAAGCACTTCCTGGATTGGAGCAGCTTAACCAATGAATGTGGAACTCAGAATATTTTCCACAAAACGGAACTCAACTCATGCATCACCATTGAGTTTATAGACTTATTGTATGCTTGTATATATTCGGAAAAAAATAAAAACAAAAAACAAAAGTGCTTTTCTAATTATGTGGCCTAGTGTTTGATAGTCAACTTATTATCATGCACGTCAAATAATCAACTCCGTTGCATTTGCCATGTGGCCCCAAGCCATCGAAGATGGGAAGAATTACTACATACAGAAAGAGACAAAAGGGGATAAAAATGTTCAGTTCTTTAACTCAGTGTGCATATTGATATTGTGTAACTTTTTCATATGAATTTGGACAAACGACATCTCAGAAATGCCATTTTATTCGACGGATTAATAAATAAAGACAAATTAACAGATTATTGTGTCAACAGCGACTACTGTTTTGTCTTTTCGAATATATATATCCGTCAGGTAAAGCAGCAACGTCTATAGAATATAAATCAACAATGCAGAGCCCTTTTCTGTTTTTTTTTAAAAAAAAATGGAAATCCTGCATCACTCGACTTGGACTTAAACGGGACATATAAAATTTCCGACTATCTCAGGCTCTTACAAGAATGCACATCTTGCACTCGAACTCGTGACATGAGAATCAAATTATAAACCCTTTACCAACAAACCACACACCTTCTTGGTCGTGAATATCTGAATAGGGCGGCACCTTTTTTTATATATGCCAAAGGAAAAATAGAAAAGGAATTTCATTATTGAGCATTATCATAGTTTAATTCATCAGCACTATCACTATCGAAAAACAATAAGATGAATCCCTATGTATGCCATCATAATCCACTACCAAATTAAGTGTATACATATTTAGAAACCTAATGCTAATGGACTTCTAACGTGTAATATAATAATATAATCAATATTTAGAGTCGCATGCGTTGGAACCAACCAATCTCAACTTCAGAGGATTCAAAAGATCAACATGATTATTCGTTAAGATGGCTCTCTGTTTTTGGTTCAACTTCTTTTGACTAGCTTGATTAAACAGTCACAATGTAACATGAATTCTTACACTATTTTGAAAAAAATATATATATATGGTAATCTTGGTTAAAGGGAATCAGCAATTGGTAGCCGCACGTTTACAAAAAATTAAAAAAAAATTAAAAAAAAATTAAAAAAAAATTAAACAGAATGAATAAGATAGTATACTTTTAAATCTAAACATTACAATTATTTGGATATGAAGATATAGATGGGGTCTAAGGTGGGCGAGGTGACGTGAAGTGGAGATACTATTGTGATAATGAATTCCATTACCATAATCATATTTAAAGGCGGAAGTGGGAGCAGGCAAAAGTGCTTTTTCAAAATGTCAAGTCTTTATATATATATATATTTATATATTAATTTGTAGTTATTATGTGGTAAATATAAAGTGAGTTTTCCTCAAGCGATATGGTTTATAGTTTGGTGGCAAATGATTTAAGATTTGGTTGTCAATTCATAAGTTCGAGTCTAAAGGTGTATTTCCTGTATGAGACAGAGATAGTTTGAAGTTTTACCGTTTAAATATGAATCTTTGACGGCGGAATTTATTATCAAAAAATAAAAAATTTGAGTCCAGTATAAAGCAATTTGTTTCTTCAACAAGTGGGATATTTTTCAATAAAAATTCCATGGGCCCTCCCATTCTATTCCACCAACCATAGAATAGATGAACATCACCAAAAATTAAATTTAAAAAAAAAAAAAAAAAAAGACCACTATATAAATCCTTTATGCTATTATATTCTATTCCGAATTATCAGTCTTATTAAATTCAGTTATATAGAGACATATAAATGGGTCATCAGTTAAATAAAACTCACAGCTATCTCTTGGACACTGTTATTCATCACATTTGATTTTTAAATTGTGTTTATCTTCTGGGCACTGTATACGTGGTGGGTATATTATTATTTTCCTTGACAATCATAATTGTTCTTGATGGGTATTTTGTAGACCATTTAATAACAATATAAAATTGAAAAAAACTGGCATGCACAGAAAGCCCTCGATGATTTGCAGATTGTGGGGAGGATGGGAAAATATAAAACAATTTAGAAAATGAAAAGAGAAAAAGAAAGAAAGCACTCAAATGGTTCGAGGAAACACAGAAAGCGAAGGAGATTTTACTTCATTCTAGACTTTAGTCTGTCAACAAAAGAGACATAGATGCAGCAGCTCTTTTGCTATTTTATTTGTCAAGTATAAAAGTTCAGCAGAAAATTTGACAAAGCATGTCTGAAAAATTTGCTGCTTCATCTGGGTTTCATCTATCAAGAGGAAGCTTCAGTTTTGTGTAGTCAATAATCACAGTTCAGTTACCCCACTACAAAGAGAAAACATGGTTAGAATACTCAAAAATTGATCTTAGACCAACAATACATTAAAAGGCATCTGCCGAAAATCGTATCATACGTTTCTCAGAGAACATAGGGATTGGTTCTAACCAAAACTTAAATTGACAAATTGTCTTTGATTATCAAATAACATCATAAGCATCGATTAAACCACAATCCACAAGTATTACCACTATTTCAACCCCTTATGGCAACACGAAAAGCAAAAAGATGTAGTCAATGGAAAACTAAGATTATAATTCTATTTGGAAAATTTTGTTTGCTCTGTTGAAATTTCATGGACTTGACTTCTAAATACAAATAAGATAACAAGAAATACAAAGGAAACAAAAATTTTGCAGAGGTAAGAAGCAACATCTTCAATGTTGGATGTGAGGCTTTCTGCCGAATATGACATCCAAAATGTACATGGGTCCAATCAAGGATGAGATGTGCTGATCATAGTGTATGAGAAAGCCATAACACAGATGTTCTAAGCATGAAGGTGTGTTATTACTAATGTTAATACATACGCGAAAAAAATTGTTCCTAGGCAGTTGTTGCAACCTTTACCGGCTTCTCAATTCCTTGAATCTCAATTATTTCAATTCCTTGAATCTCAATTATTCTCAGCTTGGTAAGTTCCTGAACAAAGATGAGTCCATGTGTCAAGAAAAATAAAACATGAATCAACCTGTAAATGAAAAAATACAGAACTTTAGACAGACCTGGCGATGTCCTTTAGTACGTCGGTAATTCTTCCTTCTCTTTTTCTTGAAAATAATTACTTTTGCATCTAATGCCTGACAGAGAAGGAAAGAAGATATTGTACTCATCAAAGTAGTATAAACATATAAACATTACTATGTGCACAAATTGATGCTCAAGTCAATGCAAATTAGAAAAAGATGTGCATGGGCCAAGGGGTTCGGGATTCTGCAACAATATTTACAACAAATTGAAGTCCACCAAACTCCTAATTCTTGCTAACAAGCAGAGAATTTTTGCATCTAATAAATAACTCCTAATCAGGATAATAGCACTACCACAACCAATGGCTCTACAATTCATAGAAGCCATTTATGTTATGCTGCAGAGAAGAGAACTTAGGAAGCAACATCTATTGGCATGCCAAGAAAAAGCCAGCACTCTCCATAAACTTGCTCTTTTTCTGCTATGTTGCATCTTGAGGTCAAATCTAGATAGTAGATACATCCCAAATCAATTTTCAGCACAAGAATATCCTCCCCTCATCTTACAATTTCTTTAGGTTAAAAACAAGTTTTTCAAAAAGTTTTCAGCAGTTATCTCTTTCAAGAAAATCCAACCCACAGGAAAATTTCCATTGATTTTGGACAAATTTAAGAGTCTCTTTAGTTAGTTCAATTAAATAATAACTCATCACATGTGAAATCGATTCTTGCCTAAGAAAAATCGCTATAAAGGTTACCAAGTTTGATAGTGGTAGTGACCTTTTTTTCCCTTAGATAATGCCATGACAAACCTAAACAAGAAGGGAAAACAGAGCGAGATATTAGTTGTAAACTTACATGCTCCTCAACAACTGCATGAACAGCTGCATCTGGTACCATTGGCCTACCAATGATCGTTTGACTTTGTGAACCCAACAAGAGAACCTTGTTCAAAATCAGCTGAAACAGAAACGATCAGGGAAACAAAAAATTAAAATGAACTAAATAATAGATAGGAAAATAAAACATAATTTTTTATTTTTCTAAGGCATATAGACTACACAACTTATCTTCAAACAACAGCTTACAACAATGAAAACACTCAAAGTAAGCCAATGAAATCTTACACCACAAACCAGGTCATGCTCCAACCAGAGCTACAGTGGAATGCCTACTCATTGATAAGCGTGGGCAAAGGTCGGTTGGGTTCAGTTTCGAACCGAACCGAACCGAAAACTGATCGGTTCAAGAAATTAAGAACCGATCGGTTAAAACCGAACCGATTTGGTTCGGTTTGTTTCAGTTATGATTCGGCTCGGTTTTGAACAGAACCAAACCGGTTTTTTAGAAGAATTAACCTCCAAACCGATCGGTTCGGTTCACGATTTTACAAACCGAATGGTTCACGTGTCCTATTCACGATTCAAACCGAACCAAACCGATATTTTCGGTTTGATTCGGTTAATTTGCCCGTACTCATTGATTTATCAAAGCCATGTACACGGACATTCAAAAGAAAGCTTTCATAACATGATAACTTAGAATTATTTTCTCAATTTAACAGCTTAGTAAATAGTGCTGTTCTCAACCCAACACAACAACATTCTAGTTATAAGTAGCTCTTGATTCATCTTCAGTATAAGTCGTTGATTATTGCAAAATATAGTTCTCTATAAATAGATTTGTTTTTTCATTGTCATTTTCAAAATTCAAAAATATCATCAACAACGAACCAATATTCTAATTAAGATCAAAATGCCGACTATAACTCGATAAGTTGCTGTCTCTTGTTTGTATAATAAATATAAACTAAAATAAAATAAAATAAAAACAAAAAAAAAAACGCTACCCACCTTGTCATTCACTTCACAGAACTTCAATCTCTCAGTAAAAATCGAATCCCCATTACTCACCTTAAACTGGTGGGACCCAATCTAACAATGAACAAACAAGCATATTAAAAATCCCCCACAAACATTTACAAAATAAATAAATAAATAAAAATAAACATCACAAAAGATCACCTGAACAACAGCAAAAACCGGTTCGTATTTTTTAAAAACCCGGTCCGACTTCAACAGCGGACCCACCACTTTATAACCAATCTCCGCCGCCTCGGCCTCGGTCTCTTCCACCGTGTACTCCCTCTCCAAATTCGGCACCGTATCGTCAATCTCTTCTCCCTCTGAACTCTCATCGGCAGTATATTCGTCTTCACCTTCGCCTTCGCCTTCGCCTTCACCTTCGTCTTCTTCATCGTCATCGTTTTTATTGGATGAGAAATGACGATAGTGGGACCAGCGAGTGGGTCCTGGCTTAGAAGAAATGTAGAACTGGCGCTGGAATGGTGTTATGGTTTTAAGGGAGGTGGGTGTGGAGAGAGGAAATGGCGGAGGGATTTTCAGAGAGAGAAGTGCCGCGGCGTGGCGGCTTAGCGTATGGAGACACCGACGGTGAGCCATGGCTTTCTGGTGGCCCTCACGGCGTTTAGAGTCACTAGGGTTTTAGTGAAAAATTCAGTGTGGAGGCGGGGTTTTGATTCTTTTGTTTCAATTGCACTTTGGTGGGTGGAAAATGAGTAATAACATATAGCTCCTTGCTTTTTAGAAGAATCACACTTAGGGACCAAATTTGCATCTACATTTCATGCGTTGTTACACTCGTCCATTTCATGATAGAATTTTGTGACAATTAAATTTTTTGATTAAATATAAAAATGGTTTTCTATAGTCAATTTACAACATAAATAATACAATTCCTTCCATGAATATGAACCCCATTTAACTTGAAATTTTTTATTTATAAATGAAAACCATAAAAATGTGAAAATTTAAGGATACTAAAAATCAAATTGTGCGTTTAGCATTGTTTTTAAAAATAATAATTAATAACGAAAGTGGTGTTTTTAAATGTGATATTAAATGTATTATTTTATGAAATAAGTTTTGTAAAATTAAAAATCAAAAATCAAAATGAGTTTGTTATTAAATGAGAAGGAACCCCAATCAAAATAATGATAATAAAGTATGTGGGTTAAATTTTATTTATGATGTACTGAATTTTGCGGTACAAGGAAGCTATTTCAGAATGGAACGAGCTCAATTAGAGGCGGTAGCCAGAAAATCTCTTACTGTGTGGACTCGAAGTTTGGATTATCAGAAGCAACAAATAGCAGCAAGGAATTCTTTCGGGAAAATATGAACCTTCTTACAATGGACTGTCAATTTTGCAAAGAAAGATGGTAAAGGGATCAGGATATTCTTCCATAACCAATACAATACCGGACCGGTCATAGTAGACCGGCCTCCCCCATCCAACACCGGTCTGTGTTGGCTTGAATTCCAAAGTATATCTCAGATTCTCAGGTATCTGCAATCCTGTGTAGTAAATATACAACATTTTATTATGCATGTAGAGTAGTTCAGATGTGAACAAAAAAATAGGCATCGACAATGAAGCATTCAAGGTCAAGGATATTATCAAGTGGCTCAGTACAAAGTTACAAACGGAGGTCATTGATGCAGCGAAATAGAGGTCATTGATTCATTGTAATTATTTATTAGGTCAAAAGGTTACACTAGCTATTTCATCCCAGAGATGTATTAATTCTCCAAACTCAGCCATGTGCGAAAATATCAGTTGCCAATAACTCATCCATTTCCCTAAAACACAGTAACATAGCAGCAGCTGATTATAGATTTTTCATATACACTCGAAATATATAGAGGCATATTGAGCAGAAACAACCTTACAGAGCCAAATCTTTTATCTGAATCACAAGGTAGATTCATGAGAGTGGATTTCATTGAAAATAAAACATAGGACAAAAGAAAGTTTGCCAAGCACAAAACAGATCGGGCAAATACACAAATGGGTATCCAGGCAAAACTTACCTCATCTTCAGCAAATACTAAGAGAACAGAAACAATACGATTGACCAGGCAGCTGCAGGCTTTTAAGCTGTAAATGGAACAGTCATGAAAGAATCGATTCCATATTTAGAAAACATCAGGAAAACAGTCTTTTTGTACGAGAATACTACTGCATGCATTTAAATGCATATTATACATAGCAAGTATTATACATAAGTAACAAGCTGGGGGTTTTACCTGTTCCGCTTGAGCCTGGAAGGAGTGGTTTGGCGGTGGGGTTTCCAACGATTTAAAAAAAAAAGTAAAATGAATCAAGCAATTTACAACCACAAGCAGTTGCTAGTTCAGTGCATGTGGCAAGAAAGAAAATAAATTACCAGAAAGGATGACATTTATGTACATGTAAAACTTATAAAAGCAATAGCTGATGGATCATTAGTAAAACTCTAATTACCATGAAACCAATATGAAATATAGTAGTTCTGCTTCAAAAGTTCTTGCATATATGAACCAAAAAGACAATTACACAATGACAAAATATATTTGAACTTTTACTGAAGCAGGAATCTCTGGCTTGAAGAGAGTGCTTCCTAGCATTGCTGACAGTTTCCTGCCTTACACCTTCGCAATCCATCTCAAGAGTCAAGATGTAAGTTTACAGTTTCTCAACTTCATGCTCTTCAATAAAGATGCTAATCTTCAATATTTAAATCCAAAAAAAGAGTTTCACAAATCATAACAACCATCCTCCGTCTATGTATGCCAATGTTATCAGAGCAAAGTATATGGTGCCTTCATAGCAAATAACTTATTTAGTACAGAGAAATGCTCTGCTTCACTAACTTTTACTCTCCCATAAATAAAAGAAAAGAGCAGATAATGATCAACACAAAACTAAACTAAACCATAAGCACGCAATATCCACATTCACCACCATCATAACTAAAAGTCTAAAACAACATAATCAATCATGTTGGTTCTACCCAATTTCCCCATTGCTATCACAAACATATTCTACACTCTTGCAGCTCTAAACTAATCCACACACAACCTCTTCAACAATAAACTAAATTAGAAATCACTAAAAGATCAAACCATTTCTTTTAACTCATTTTCGCATTCAATAAATTATCAGATAGAACAATCTCATTAGAGTCCTATGATTCATAAAATCATATCCACAGACTTGGAATTCCTTATTGGACTATGAAATAGCAGAACCAACTTAAAAGATCATAAGCTACATATTCAATTGCAAAGTAAAAGCACTTAAAATAAAATCACAATACATCAAGATCAACTTTTGACCCAAAAACATGTTAGCCCCTTCATTATTAACATGATTGAAGTGAACCCATCAAATACTCTACAGTCTACACACAATTAAAATTAAAAAAGATAAAAAGAAATAAACTTCAACAAAACATCAATCATACTTTTCTCTCCAGGAATACACAAGAAAGAACACCCACGAGAGAGCCAATAAAACATCGCCAACTGTCTTCCTCAGCCAATCCCAAGCCAAGTACTCAACCCTCCGTTCAAAGTTTACCCTCCACAAAGCCATGGAAATAAGCAAAACGAAACACCCTTTAGCGAAAAACGACTGAAAGTCTTTATCCTTGACGAAAGACACCATGAAGATTAGAAACCCAATTGCGAAAAGGAGCAGACCCGAGAAGGAATCGGAGGTCCGAATTAAGAGCTGGTCGTGCGGATTCGAACCTAGCAGTTTTGTGGCAGTTTCCACTCCGTGGGTGAACGTGTAAATTTCTTCCATGTGGAACATCATCAGAGCCCCACTAACAAGTGCGATCGCAGAGTGGAGAAGGCAAATCACGACGAACGCTCCAGATGATGACATTCGTGAGTGTTTTTTATCGGACGGCGATCAACGGTTCGCTGGTGTGACCATGGTTGTGTTAACAGAAACAAAACACAAACTTGGAAACTTTGGGGATCGAAGAAAATGATCGAATTTTTTATTCCCGTTTTATATTAGTTTTTATTTTATTTTTTTCCATATAGATATGTTTTAGTTAAGAATTATCTTATATGGTGAAGATTCTGATATTTTGACGTATGAAAAATTGAAAGATTCGGCTAAAAAGAGAAAGGGCCACGGCGAGAAGTACAGTTTCATGAATATTTACACTTTTCTCCAAACTTTGATCAGATTCACAAAAACACCCTATTAACTTTGGCGAAAAAGCAGTGTCAAATACCCTAATGTAATAATTTTTTATGTATCCCAAAGGTGATTTGGTGGTGTAAATCTTAAAATCTGACTTCTGGATCTTGAGTTCGATTTCTTTCTTGTAAGAATATTGAATAATCAGATGTTTTATCTGATCCGTTTAAATTCAAATCGTGTGGTTTATCGACATGATTTACAACATTTTCAATATATATATAATGTTTTATGCTGCATGTGATGTCAACGAAAAATACAAGTGGCAGATATAAAATCTTCACCATAGGGCACTGCTCGCTCCTGTTGCTGTCATTTCTTGTTTTATCTTGCTTGATGTTTATATTAATACATTTATTACCATTGTATGATCTTTTATAAATCAAAATAAGAGTTAAAAATCCGTCTAATATTTAATATTATCTTTTGAACAAAGATAAGATATATATTGTAACTTATTGTCTGACCATAATAATTTGCTTTGGTCGAATTTTCTTAACTCTCAAATAGTAGTTACAGAAAATTAAATATTGAATATTAGATCTTCTAAGGTAAAATTATATTTATGGTAACTAAGGATAACTTGGACTTTTCAAACTTAATTTAAATGTTCTTTAATAGACTCCCAACATTAATGATGCTAATCGTCCGTTTTCCAATTTGGAGGGGTTTTTTTAATGGCGCGGGGACTCCAGTACGGGAGCTCCTCCGGTGCCACATGTCAGCAAGCAAACAATGCGTTTGGATATTTAATTGGAGGTGGCTCCAGTATATTTATTACTGGATCCACCCCTGACCCCTTTTTTATTAGTTTGATCAAGTTCTTGAAACATTATATTATTTTCAAATGTAAGGGGTATGATTTAGTGATATAAGACTTATGATTTTGTTGTTTAAGTTGTAGATTCGAATCGAAATGGTGCATTTATTATAAGAACCGGAGGCAATTAGAGATTTACATATTCTACTTAAATCTGAATCGAGTGATTTGACGGCGATGTTTTTAATTTTTCTTAAAAAAAAATCCTAAAAGGACCCACAAAAGACATGAGATTAAAAGGATTGACTTTCTGGATACGTGGCATATTTTCGTAGTGCCGACAGGCGTTCTGCATGGGCCTTATGTTCAACGAAATATTTAGTGATTAATTAAGAGAATTTTAATGCAGATGCTTTTCTATAGTACAAATTTTGTTAGTTGTTCAATAATTTGTAAATACATAAATTAAAGTTCATGTATCATACACTTTTTAAAAAATTGTCATCTCTATGTAATATTATATGAATAGCACTGGTGGTTCAAATATTAGGTTCGATTTAGGAGGTGTTTTTTTTTTTATAAGAGCTTAAATGAGAATTATTATTATTATTATTTTAGCAAATAAAATTCAGAGATGAGAGGATAATGTGCACTATGATTTTGTAAAAATTCAAGAGGAATTTTATTTTTTTATTATTTTTATTTTTGCAAAAGTTAAATTTCAGCTGAGAAGTGCAAATGCAAAGCAACAATCCCTTCACTCATCTCCCCTTCAGTTAAGTTCTGATTAAATGCAAAAATGAAAGGACCGTCGCAAAAGCTGGGGTATTAGATGCGTTTCTTGAAAATTTCAATCGTAATTATGGCTTTCCCTCGGAGAGTTTATAGTGTCATTCTTGAAGCCATCTTTTGGGCACGAAGGAAGAATTTCAATAACAAATCAAATTTCTTTGCTGGTTTCCAACTTGCCAGTCTGTCACCGCAAAGGCTTTAACTAATAATCGTATCATGGCCGCCATAGCCCATCAACTATTATTTATTATTACGAGACGAGCTAGGGAACCCACATAATGTGTGGAGTCACATTCAAAGGAGAGTATCCTTCTCTTTCTCCTTTCTGCGGGGGAGGCGAATCTTATCTTTTACAGAATCGACTGTGCAAGAATATATAGAGCTCAGCATGTCCGAAGCACAAGAGAATATTCTTTTGTTACGTATTCGATATTGAATCATTCATAGTATTAGTATTCATTGCAGGTTGGTTATTCGTCTGTGTGTATAAATATAATTTTTATATTTTTTTTAAATCTTTATCAATAAATGTCTTATTTAAGAACTCGCAAATAACCCTAATCGCATTTAAACCTCTATTATCAAATTTTCCTGTCAGGCTGAAAGCTTCCAAAAATCATCAGTGAAAGAGATGCAAGATGGTGAAGATAGAATAGAATGCATGAGATTTTATTAACTTTCAATGAAGAGGGGACATCCATGTAACTATTGAACAGTTTGAGCTCTAATACATATGTGTTACTAATGAGGTGGGGGACAACAAAATGGGTTTACCAAATCTAGGTAGTTTTATGGCAACCCACATTATAATTATTCGGAATTATTATGTGCGTGCATCTGTGTATATACAACAAAAATAATGAATACCAATAGACAGCTCCAGGTGTATGAAAAAAATGAGAGATTTCAGTCTCTCTGGAGATTAAACTGCAACACTCATCTTCCACAAATGTCCCTGCCCTATCATGGATTCTGAAAGGGGTAGGATAAAGAATGATGTTTCTTTTTTTTTGCTGAACAAAATTATAAACTTGAATCAATGTCCTTGTCGCTGCTAACAGTTTTTCGATGACGTCTAGATCCAGACCTCCTGTTCCCACGCCTTGGTGAGACCTTCCTGGTAGGAATACGTACAACGCTCTCACCATTTGTTTCCAGTGAAAATTTCCTCGGAAAGTCGCTAAACAAATATGGTGGTGGTGGTGGTGGTTCAACAGCAAGAGGAAGAGGTGGAGGCTCAACAACTGGCAGAAGGGGTGGAGGATTAGGAAGGATGTGGTCTCTATGGTATTTCTGCAGATAGCCGAAGAAAGAGGAAAGAATAAATATTAATGAAAGAGCAAAATGTACGTTTCAGTTTATAAACAAAAAAAAAAAATATCACCTGAACTACAAAATTCCGCCTTTCGCAATCCAAGAACATATTGACTGTCCAATTTGTCTTTGCCCTGATCTTATCCCTCACAGTTGAGAAACTGATTTGGTCTCGGGAGGTAAATCGGTCAACTTCAGTGAACCAAAGACAGACAAAGAGGTTGCTGATAGGAACATGCTCCCTTATTACCACGCATCCTTCAGGAACATCTACAAAGGCAACCAAAATAGGAAACTTCATCGGCAGAACAAAATGCAACTGAGCAAGGAATAGAGTAAAGATCCTGCACCTACCACTTATAATCGGCAGCTTAGCCTCAGAATATGGGGTTAAACCCTCATTTTTATAAAACTCAATCTGAAAGTCAATGGAAGCATTGTCATACTTCTTAGCAGCTTTATTTGCCTCGGCTTCCATAAATACATCGAACCGTTTATAATGTCTAGAGATTGCAAAAGTAGCATTCTTTCTCCACAGGTGCCTAAAGAATTGCTCGTGAAAGGAAAAACATAAGAAATACACACAATTGTTCTGAAAGGATGAAAATAAAACAAAAAGAAGAAACACACAACTGTTCTGAAAAGAACAATTACAACATCCATAAGCAGAAGACTTGAGAAATTTAAGAAGAATCAAGTCAATCATCATTGTGTTTATCAATGGAACATATATTCATTACCCAAGTTCTTTTCCCACACAAAACACGAAAAAGAAGAATAATTTTCCATAGCCATGTTACTTTACGTTGTTAATTTCAAAAGGTCGTGTAGAGTGGACAGAACAAAATATTTGTAAGCACAAAGCCAAATGATGATTAAACCAAATCACTATGCTGAGAGTATATAGAATGACATCAGCAGATGCTACCAAAATGAGAAAACATTCATACAGGTTAAGGTACTAGTCTGTCACAAAGCTATTACCAGTGAGTGGAAGGAAATCATTAGACGGACCAATTTGAGGACAACTTTATTATCAAACCCTAAAACATGAGTAATTGAATGTTTACTCAGAATCACGCATGGCTATAGCACCCAACCTCATGATTTAAGGCTAAGCACATGAAAGTCTTGAAATTCATTAGACAAAGAGTATATGTGCAAAAATTTATTAAGGCCAAAAAGTTTAACCAAAACAAGAAAAGCGGCATTTGTAATAGATCATGTCAAGGCTTATATCTGTACACCATGAATCTTCTCTAACCTCTACATTTGAAAGACGCAAAAAAAAAAAATTGATCATTGTACCTTTCAAGAATTTGATATGGATCCACAACAAGCTCAAGTTTCCCATCAATCCATAAAGAAAAGCGGGCATTGGGGAACAACCTATGTGGTAGAAGCTTTGGAATCTGAGAGAAGTGAAACCTGAATCAAAAGGCATATCAAATAAAACAGATTTTGGGCATAATGCCCCACAAATCCTAATTCATATGTTGGGATAGAGCAACACCATTTCTCAAGTGAATATTTTATCTAGTGTGAGAAAGTTAGTAACTTATAGAGCCACCTCCTTATTAACTGCTGTTGGGCCATATAAAAATCAACAAGACAACCTCTTAGCCAAACTCTAGATCTTAATATAAGGAAATATAAAGAAAAGAAAGGCCAGGCCAAAATTAAAAACATTTACCTTTCCAGTCCGTCTTGCATCAGAGTAAGGAGGATTATGGATAACAACAATTCTCCATATCCCTATTTTCTTGGTGCTATCCAAACCACTATTAGCTTTCAGATATGCTTCAGTTTCTTCATCAACAAACATAACAAAGCAAACAGTCTTCCTGGAATATTCACTAATATTACTTGGCTGGTTTATGTCATCAAAAGCCCCTGGTAAAGAATATAACCATCTAATAAGCAAATGCTAGGTTACACATAGGAAAAGATCAGTTAAAAGTTCTACTATAGTTGAGCAGTACCAAAAATTGCTGATACAACAACAATTCCACGGCATTGTTCCATATCAAGAATGTCCTCATCGTCTAGGTCATATCCTGTCCCACGGCCAGGTTTTCCTTTGGCAAACCTGATTGATACACAATGGACTTATTTGAGTAAAGGGTCAGGAGAATACCCAGTAGAATGTCTCACTAGCGTGGGTAATTTTAAAAAAACAAAAGATGTCGAAAGTAAAATTCAAAGGAAACAGCCATCCATACTTTATAATTTAACTTAATAATGCTGAGTAATAAAAATAGAAAAACGAAAATCATACCCACAGTGCACACTCATTGACTCTCTTATATCATAAGAATCGCTTCTTTGTGCTAAAGTAGGATATCCGCCAAAGTCTGAGCCTCCAAATTCTGTCTCTCTATTTAACACTGGCTCAATTATATATGTTAGATTCTTAAGTACTGGAGAATATGAGGGGACCTTTGGCATTAAGGCAATGGCTTCTTCCACAGGAAGGTAACATACGGGACAAGCTGAAACATGAACATGCACAAAACTCAGCAACGTCATTGACATCGAAGTAATTGTGAAGTATATCATGGTAGTTGCATGACTCTTAACATCTTGGAACACATATGGACATTTTGCATCTATGCACAAATATCCATGTGACAGTGATAAACACAAAACTCAAGGACCAAAAATGATCATTTTAGAGCAAAAAACATAATAGGAACTTACGCCTTGGTCCAGTTTTTTTTTTATCTGCAGGTGGGGGAGGTAAAGTGAAAATGTTACATGGATGCCCAGGAGGAAGAGTGTAGCCCATAAAATATGAAGGAGGAGGAGGGGGGAAAACTGTATTTTCAATTGGTTTAACAGAAACCATATTTTCAGTTCGGCCAATGGAGCTCCCTAAAGAATTTTGATTCTCTATACTGTTGAAAAAAGTCTCATTGTACATGTTCTTGGTTTGCTCTCTGTATATCGGTAAGGATTCAGAATAGTTATCCTTGAGACTCAAGTTTGGGACCTGGTCACCTTCCTGGGCATCTTCACCTGCAAACAAGCCAAAAGTATAAATTATTTTCTTTACTAGATTAAAGATGCACTTGCATATCCAAAACAATAATACAGAACACAAAGCTTCAATGAAGAAGGCACCCAGTTGAAGCCTTGAAGGCATAGTATGCAAGGCAATTAGTCTTGGAATTAATCACCGAAATATAAAAATGGCAATTAGCTGGTCTTTAATCTCTGATTCTTAACAATAGTAAAGTACAATTAAATCCGACATAGAGGGTAGTACCAATGATCACAACCAATAACTAAGCATCCATCATAGTCCCAAATCTAAGCATTGTCCTGAACAAGCAAAATCCTAATCAAATTAAGCACTTTTCTGATATCCCATATCAAAGAATTCAACTAAATGATAATCCAAGCATCAATATACAGTTCAATTATCAGTAGTAAACCAATCCAGCAAGTTTTTTTCAAAAAAAAAAAGCAACAAACCTTTACCAACGTACAAGACCCAGAGGAAAACCGCGGCGGAAATGACAGAAAGAAGCAACATTCCAACCTTCTTCCGCCCAGCAAATTTACAGATCCAATACACCAATCCCTCCTTCTCTTTGAACATCTTTGAAGGCTTACTACGCGGCGGCGTCTGTTGAATTGGCAACAAACTTCCACCGTTTTGTAATTGTTTATCCAAAGAACCATAACTACCGGAACGAATCCCCACCCCCAATGACCCTCCTCCACTCATTCTCCCTTAATTCACACACACACTCCTCTCATTCAAACCCCCCAAACTTCACCAACTCAAAACTCCAAACTTCACAAACATAACCATTTCAATTGCTCCAAAATATAAAAGCACCCACTTAAATAAAATCTGCCCCTGAACCTCTGGGGCACCTCTGAAGTTTATCAAATTCACTTGAAAACAATCACTACAAAGTACAAAGTCAATCCAATTAAGGGTTTTTTTTTGCTTTTAAAAAATGAAAACTTTCACTGGAAAAACTGCAACAAATAGAATGAAGTTTCAGATCGAAATAAGTGAATGCAAGTGTATGAAAACGTTTCAAAAAATAGTACTTCAAAAAAATAGGTTGAAGAAACAATTAGTACTTCAAAAAAAATGAACTTTTTAGATCAAAGTGAGTATCTCTTTACACATAAATATTTGTTTCAAAAAATGGGTTTTGATTGGGTTTACAAAATTTTCGGCAGAAATCATAAAAGTCAGGGGGAATCAAGGATTTTGTTTTTCATTTTTAGAATTTGTTGATTGAATCTTGGTAATATATTTTGCTAATTTTGAGGGTGATATACAAAATGGAAAATAATTGGACTATTATTTATAATGTAATGTAAAAAGTGAAAAATAATTCATGGTGAGCAACGTGGAAGTATCTGATTAGTTGAGTTAAAGCCATGTGCGCCTGATGTCAATTATCAGACGGTGATGGGTTTTAATCCAGATGATGTAATAAAAACAAATGTTACTTTGATTTAAGATTACACATTTGTCATTTATCAATGAGAAAATTACGTCATTAATTGATAATTAAGAACAAAAAAAAATTTTAAAAATTGTCAGGATGAAAATATGCGAAAATTATATTATGTGTCGAGTGTATATGTCATCTCTCTCATAACAGGCGGGCCTCATAATTATGTGGAGCCCGTCTACTGTGAGAGATGGCATATACACTCGGCACATGATAAACCACCTCTAAAATTTGAGGCGACTTCAAGTTAATGGCTCCTTGTCTGGAGGAATCTGTGTGTGTTGGATTTGTTTTAATATTTTTTTTGCTAATTGTCTTATTTTTATTTTTATTTTTATTTGCACCCTCAACATAGTTATGATACATACAACAACCTATAATTTGATTGATTTGGACTATTAGTTGAGGTTTTTTTTTTTTTTTTTAAATCGAAAATGCATCCAATTTTTAAGCTTTTTTAATATATTTTTTAGAGAAAAAAAATTAAATAAACTTCTATTTAAAATATCTATATTTATAATTGTGGCAATAGGCGTGTGATACTATGATTTGATAATAAGTCTTTGTTTTTTTTAAATCGTAGGAAATCATATCGTCAAACCATCTATTTCAGATTTAAGCGGATGAGGTAAAACTTTAGGTTGTCCCACACTTTTATAAAAAACACACTCCCTAAATTCGAACACAGAACCTGAATATCAAACCATGAATCTTATACCACCAAATCACGTCCCATTTTGGACATAATAAGTCTATTTATCCACTGTTAGTTGATAAAATTATTTCTTTCACATGGTAATCCATAAAATAAATCAAAATGCTTATGAAATGCTAGACCAATGCAAAAAAAAAAGCTTAAGTATTTGATTAACAAATAATTTAATTGTCTCGTGAAGCTAAAATTATGTCGGCATCTAACATTGTTAAATTTATCCAATAAATCATGCGTTGCTATGTCAATATCTTCATTTCAAAATAATATAAGGTGCCAATAAAGACCCAACAATGACATAATTTGATAGATTTGGAGAGGATTAATTTCATATCATAAGGCATAATCAGCATTAAATTTTCGATGGAATCATTATTTTCATTCAAAAGGGTGTATCTTATTTGCGAAAATAGAGTTTTCCATTTTCTCAAAAACAGCAATATTGCTCATTCAAGATTTAACACATTTGTCAAATTTCTATCAACACATTTCCCAACAAATATTGTCAAAATTTAAATTAGAAAAGGGCCATGATTGATTTTGCATATATGCAAGATATGGATTATACAATAAATAAATAAATAAAACATTCTCTTTCACTCTAGTCTCTAAATATAATATAGTCGAGTTGGGACTAGTCGAGTCAGGTTTTGTGAATCTGATGGAATCGGGATAAGTCAAAAATCGGACTCGAATTTAAAATTTTGATTAGGAAACTCAAGTCGAATCTGGATAATGGGGTCATATTTTAAAATAAAAATAAATTTAATAAATTTAAAATTAGGTCATTATGTTATAAGTATATATACAAATATGTATTTATTAACCAATTTATTTATAATCAAGTCGGAACATGATAAATCCGGTTTTTTTTAAACAAACTCGAGATTCGATCCAAGCACATATTTCAAACCGACCTAATATATTAAGTACTTGAAACCTAATTATTTTGAGTTGAATCGAGTCCTCTAATAGACTTGAAATTTATACATCCCTACTATGGCCTATCACGTCTACCTAGTTCATTTCCTATGCATAAAAAGGCCAAATTTTAGTCTTAATAGCCGCTATGAAAATGGCTTTAATGGAGCAAGAACCATTTTTAATGCAGGTCTCTAGTTATTGCAAGGTTGAGACTTGCACATTTGTGAGTAACATTCAAAGAATAAATGAGTTGAATTTATATTGACCATTACTATATTTCCATATTCATGCATTATGCGTAATATTCAAAGAAGATGGACTCTTATTGAAAACAAATTAATATATAATGGAACAAATTATGAGGAATGTTTCCACGTGATGTCACTTTTTTGTTTAAGAATTGTGAATTTGATTAAATGGCTTAAGATAATTAGGTATGAATCTAATATATGGTTACTTGTAATGTTATAAAAAAATTGTTGAAAATGATTATAATAAATTGAGCTATCAATTACAAGAGAAAATATACAATACAATGGAAGTACCATGTCATCCGTGCAACAGTTCAATAATTCATTATCACGCGTGTTAAAATATTAAAAAATAACTAAAAATATGGATATTAAATTATACATGTTATTTATTAATTTATTAGTGATATCACGTCACTTATGAAATCGTTACACCAAAAAATTATTCCAATTATAGACGTATTCTCAAATCTCGACCATTTAAGAAGTAACTCGACTTATATAATATGCATATTGATATTGCCTTGTTATGCCGTTGCCGTACTTCTAAGCTAAAACAAGTAAGAAAATAATTCATAAATTAATTAATGTAATGAAGTTGACATTTAACACAATATAATGTCACTTGGATGTGGGGATTAGTTTATACAAAATGGAATAAAAGTTTTTTTTTTTCCAATCAGTAATTGGGATTGACTATATCTCTTAATGCTATTCTGCTATATTCGAAATTATTTTTTATTAAACTTAATAAAAATACTTTTTTTTTAATAATTTTTGTCCATGTTAATTTATATTTTATCTAATTTTATTTAATATATAATAGCACAATTATTATCACTTTCACACTTAAAACAATTAGAATTTTATCACATATACACCGAAATTATCTTAATCATATTTCTCTTATTTTTCTTAAATTGACGCTACACTAATTTTCTCCCCCAAATTTCTTCATATTTTTCTCTTTTTCCTAATTCAACCACATATCGACTAATTTTTTTCATCTCATATACAAACATTGTTTTTTTTAACATCTGGATGCTTTATTGCAGGTCTCACAGTTCCACAAAAGCAAATTTTAATTAATTAGATTATAAGTATATTTAAATAAAATAGAGAAATTAACAAAAGTAGTCAAAAAAATTTATCATTCGTAAAAATGAGTCACAATATTTATGTTTTATCAAAATATCTATTTTGTCCGAAGTAGACTTGGGAGAATCAAGTTTCTCCGAAGTCTATCACGTGTTCTCCGAAATTTTATTTATTTTATTTTATTTAAAATTCGGAGATCCGAATAATTGACTTCAGATCTCTGAAATTTTTAGGAGATCCAAATTGTCTTCAGATCTCTATAGTTTTTTTTATTTTGGTTTATTTATTTGTTTACAATATATGATTTGTAGTTTATTTATTTATTGTTGGCGTACATGCAGTTGATATATAAGATATTACAGGATATAGACAAACGACCTATTGTGTGAGATGAAATTAGACAAAAAAAATTGTACTTTAGATGTTCCAGTATATGATTGATTATGTCAAATATTCATCAGTAACATCGATCGGGAATCGATCCGGAGGCACCCATTTCAGTTTTCAACTTGGTTGTTTGGGCGGAGGTTGTATATTATGTCCGACCTGATATGTAAGGTATTGAGATGTCCGATTGTGGATGATATACAGTTTGACCCCATAATGGATGGCGGTACAAAACATGGTTTGATTATAGAGTTTTCATGGATAGGGTGGTGAGACCGAGGTTGATGGAGATAAAGAGTTACTTGTTTTATGATGGCTGATTGCACGAGTTGAATCGGAGGCACATCAAGCTAGACATTCGACCTATAGAGGATGTCATTCAGTTGATTATTGTGTCGCGTATCGGTCACGCCGACGAGGTTAATATTTTAGACATCGTCTTGCAATACTGCATACTTTAGGTAAATAAATATTATACTAATTAATTTATTTAAATTTTATATTATAGACAAATCCTACAAAATTATTTTATTTTCGTATGACCGTATGGTGGATATAACAACCTTTATCATATGGCATTGGTTTAAGGTTCATGCCTATATTAAGACGGACATTCCCTAGTACATGGTCATCATCCGGATTTTATAGAATTTCGAGGTCTTGCACATATGCAGTCGATATTTTCATGACAAGTATAACAAAATGACTTATATATTTTGTTGACAAAGTATTTTTTTCATTTTATTCTTTTTATTTATCTGTTTGATAGGTCGTTGACTCATCTCACGCTTCCCATTTTATAGGTGATAGTGATCTCATAGTTACTTTGTTACGTGATCGCGTTATTACGATAGATAAGGGTCAGATGAGGATCGAGAATCGACAGAAGACTATGGATGATCGACTGCATAAAATGGAGGATCAGCATAAAGTAATGGAGGATCGACATAAGGAAATTGAATGTACATTATACGAGGAGTTAGAGCTTCTGATAAGGATGTCAGCTGAGAGAGATCCTGATCTGGTAATGTACTGGCTGACATTAATTTTGACGATTTTTGGTTTTATTTTATTTTCATTTTGATGTATAGTTCATTGTTTTTATTTTATTTATAGATATGATTTTTACATATAGTCCCAAAAATAAAAATAAACATAAATTATAAATAATATATTATATTGTATAAACAATAAATAAAAAATTACAAATCATATGTTGTCAATAAATAATTAAACTAAAATAAAAAATGATAATAAAAACTTCGGAGATCCGAATACAATTTGGATCTCTTAAAAATTTCGGAGATCCGAAGTAAAATATTCGAATCTCCGAGTTTTTAAATAAAAAATTTTAAAAAAAAAATTAAAATTTTGGAGAACACAAATTAGATTTTGGAGAAGTTAGATTCTCCGAAACTTAAAAAAAAAATTGATATTTTAACAAAAACGCAAATATTATACCTCATTTGACAAATAATAATTTCCCATTAAAATATACATTATTAATTATGTTGTTATTTTTTATAAAAATGATATATATAAATAAAATTTTCCCACCAAGTGAGAAAACTTACAGGAAAATTTTACGTACATCATTACTCTATTTTGTAAGTTTGTAGCGGGCGTCGGCTAACTTCAACATTATGATTGAATTCGGTGGCAAAGATTTTTTAAAAAGAGGTCTATTTTGACAGGTAAGCTATTGCATGAAATTCCACGCGTTTCCAGCCGCATTAAACTATTTACGCATTGACTTGTCTTGGGTCTCAAGCATTTCCCTTTTTTTTTAAGAAAAAAAATAAAATAAAATAAAAATAATATAAAACATAGCCTAATATCTCTATCTATAGGACTGGAGATGACAAAAGTCACTAGACTAGGGATAATTTTTTATATTCATTTTCTGAATTGGTTAGATATAGATATTGATATTTTTATTTGAGTAAAGATAAAATCATCATTCATATGATGACCTTCAAGGGGTTTGTGGACCGAATATATTAAGAGTGGATAAAAAATAATAATTTTCATATTTATTTATTGAATAGATAAAATATTAACATCCTCATATTATATTCGATCGATTATTATCTCTAATTGAGACGTCTTGACGTATCAAAATTAAGTACAGTGAGTCTGATAATTTGAAATAACAAATAACACATGGGTGAAAATCAGAAGATTTTATCTATATTGGCATTTTGTTTCTTGTTCGGTTCCTGTTTTGTGCAGGTTTTAATAATATTTCATCAACATATAGAAGATTTGGTGCAGTTTAATGGTGTAGATCAGATGGTGAAGGATGAAGTTTTTCAGGATTTCTCGAGATATTTACTCTCCCATAAATCTATTAGTTTTTATGTATTAGATTGGTTGTATGTTGTTGTAAAAGTTGATGTTCAAAGTATGTATTGTGTTGTTTCACTTCTAATTAAGAATATTTAGTCACCGACTTTGCACTGAGGCTGAGGTGTGGAGACCAGGCCGGACCCGTAATTCATCTTGTTCCTAAGTAGCTTTTAAGTGTTGTATGGGCCAAATTTGGGCCAAGGGTAAAATCGTCTTTACAGTTCAAAACCCTACAGTAAGTAAGGCCCAAGAGTGTAAAATCAAACCCATAAAACCTAGCATTATTGAATTATAATCACGCCACATGCTTACGGATAACTCATCAACCACTCTTCCCTCATTTGTCTAGCGTAAAGCATAAATTCACATGCTAAGATTCTTCATTATCGAAAGATAGTATTGAACATGTTGTGGGTCATATCATCAGAGACTTCAGCACATTGTAGATCCCACCATCACGTGTACAACTTATATTCCAACTGTAAAGTGACTTCCTTCAATCTATAAAAAGGGAAGAGATTCTCAACTCTCTAAGGGGCTCTCTTACTAGCTTACGCTATCTGACACAAGCTCTCTCAGAGCTCTCCATCCCCCTGATACACTTACCACCGCCCTCACAGCCACCCAGAGAGGTCAAGGTAACATCAAACCTTGCTTTTCACAATTACATATTTACAGCTCATTTCATACTACTGACTTGGGCGTCGGAGTGCCCCCGGCACCCACCACACCGGTGGGCAGTATACTCTCGCTCACCCTACCTTTGTCTTGCAGGATCGCTAATGCCCCCAACTTACAAATTCTGATTGTGGACCTCGGCCGAAAAACCAGCATCCACAAGTGTGGATATGTATTTTTATTAGTTACGGGAAACACATAATGCATATTTTGCCTTATGTTATTAGGTGTTATCCTAATTAGCTTGAGTCTTAGGATATTCTAAGTTTATTTTCGAGCTATATTTATTTATAATAAATAATAGCAACAATTTTTATTATTTATTTATAATAAATACCACACCGGTGGGCAGATTGAACTAGCAACAATTTTTATTATTTATTATTGATGGGATGGTGGGTATTGAATTATTGGCTTGTTAGTAGAGATTATCATCGAGTCTCTAATAATTCTAT